>JALPQI010015720.1:0-25412 GCA_025490895.1 Thaumatotibia leucotreta | reverse complement strand
CTTACCTATGCTTATTTTATATTTTAATTCATCAGGGGGCTACCACGATCTACTGTTGAAGTGTTGCCTCCCTGTTACACTTACGTACAAATTCACAAGTGCGAAAGAGATGCAACACTTCGTTCGTGATTCGCGGTAGGGCCTCAGTAGGTAGGTACCTATACAATCGATTGTCCCATACAATAAATGCCAAAAACTGGGGTGCGCCAAAGTATTTATAAAATTGCAACTTAGATTATTGGAACTCCGAAAATTTTTCTTATACAATTTAACTTCATAATGATCGGTATTTAGAATAATCTTTGTTCATAATCATCATCACATAGAATTATTTATGTTCATAATATTGTTTTTCATACATATTTTTAGTACTAACTTTTATGTTTATATAATTTTTCACTATACTTATTTTATGCTATATATTCTAATGTTATAGGTATTTATTTTTATCTGTACTGGTTTTATGTATGAATTATTTTTGTTTAATTAAATATAAATCGTACTATTACTGTAATAGCTACCTGCACAAATCAGGTTGTGGCAGAGTAGGTACTGTACTAAACGGGTTCCCTCTAAACTTTTTTTGTCCGAAACGCTTAGGACATAACAGACTTGGTAAAATCTATTTTGGCATCAACTTAATGAGACAGAAACATCACTTGGCTTAAATAACAATATTTCGAATATTATTTTGTCCGAAACTATCTTGGCATATCATTAATTACGCCGAGTGTTATAAGACAGAAATTAGATTCGCATTTTTTTTTTGGGCATGTAGCCACATGTTCGAAACTTGCCTTTTTCGTCAGGCAAAATTTCTGCAGTGAGCGAGCGAAGCGAGCGAACAAAACCTTCCGGGGCAGATCCGACTCGGATAGGTTAGGTTAGAAGACTGAGGCGGGAGCTTTGCTCCCGCCTTAGTCTTCGAGGTTATTTTTTTTTTAGCAACCTAGAAAGTAGTCAGCTCAGTAACACAGTAAGTTACGTATAGAATATTACTACTACCTCGATTATATTGAGAGGTTGTAATTATTCCTTTTCTGTTATGCTAAAACAAACTATGCCGATACTTTTTATGCACATCCAGATTATGCCTCATCATAAATAGGAGCATCGAAATTATGCTCGAATAATATTCGAACAACTCGAAATCTGCCACAAAGAAATATGCTAAAGTTGAGTATGTCACAACAGTTTCTGCACAAAGCCCATTATGACTACACAGTTTATGTTATTCATAAAAGAATTATACCACAACAGAGTGAACGTAATGGCAAAATGTTTATAAATAAACAATTTATTTCAAATAACTTTATGAGTATAGATTAATCTACTTGACGACTTTAGGGGGATAAAGTTTCGAAATAAAAATCGTTATAAACATTGTAGGTAGAAGTATAATTTTTAGTAAGAAAAAAAGTATGAGAAAAAATTTTCGGAGTAATGATGATTATGAGTAAAAAACGGTATTAGTAAAAATATTCGAAGAAAAAATTGTATGAGTGCCAATATGGACCCCAAAAACTGATATGCTGAACCTAAACTGAATCCCATACCTATACCTGCGGCCTTACCACGAACTACGACATCCGCAAATTTCTGGGATTGTTCTCTGTCACTCTAATGACTCCTTCGTAGGAGTGATAGAGACAAACCCCGAAATTTACGAACTTCGGTGTTCGCGGTAGCAGGCCAGGGTGCTTAGATAAGTTGCTAACCGCTAACGCTTAATCGTCAATCGTAAACAAAAGGCAGCTAACCTGCGACCATATATAACATGGACGTCTAACGCCAGCTCAAAAATTCCCCCAGAAACAGTTGTTCAATTGTGCCAAGATGGGCAGAACATAGCGCTTTTCTTAACACCGCGCATATCACGGCGCAACAACTTTGACAAATGTTTATCGAATATAGCCAATCATCAAAACTTTGATGGACTAATCACAACTATTTTTAAATGGCGGTGTAAGTTTTTATAGGTTGACATTGAAATTCATCGCCGTGATGCATTGAACAGGGGGTGACATTTGTCAACTAAAATTCAGGACCGTTTTTGAAAGGCAATTTAGTATGGCGTGCGGCTTCCATGTTTTATTTGTTCGTAGCAGCTAACTGTATTTGTCGCACTAATATGCAAGAGTGACGGAGAGGGAAAACTACGATACGCTACTAAGCGTTAACGATTGGCAACTTGGCTAAGCATCCTGTACCTACATATTATATTTCCCATGCATGTCACAAGCTATGTCCGCTCACCTTCCCTTTTCGATCCCAATAAATTACACTATCCCAGAGGATGTGACCCGTTACACCATTTCCAATTTTATTGCAACTCTGTACACTCTTATTCCGTGGAAATAAGGTTGAATTGGGCATACTCGGACTGTAGTAAGTTGCGGAAGTGAGTTCACGCCCGTTCACATGGTCCTGTGATGCTAAGGATTAAAGATAAAAAATAATAAGTTATGGTTGGATAAAATGTGAGTTTTTGAGTAAGTTTCGACTCATTGTGATTACAAAAAGTAAACAAAGTAGGTAGTAGTATTATTTTTGAAATAGTAGGTTTCTTAAGTATACCTACCTATTATTACCGATTGTCAAGAGAATAAATAATTAACGTCATTTATTACTACTACAAAAAAGAGAGCCACTATACGGGTACAGAAAAACCGCGTAGACGAGGGTTCGTAGGTACCTAATTCGCAAAAACTTTGCTGAAGTTAGGTACCTATCTACCTATGTATATGTCCAATTCAACGTCTTACTTACCTACAATTACATCTAAAGGTGCATTCAGACCAAACGAGCATTCGCTATTCTAACCCCCTACTCTACGAAATTCGATCGTTACACAAAACGTGATTCGTTGATTTCGTAGAGTGGGGGATAGAATAGCGAGTGCTTTGGTCTGAATGCACCTTTAAACTAATAACGGGTACAAATCAAGCTTCAAATATGTACCTATACGTTACCTTATTGCTGAGGTAATAAAGTCATTACCCACGTAACACGTAACTATGCATATTCTTCGCGCTACATTTAAATTATTATCACTATTATGTGACGTAGGAATAAACTGTATTAACTTGAAAAGTGAAGATAACATGTTAACCAATATAGCACCGGCCAAACGGCATCCCACGTTAATCAAGATCCTTATCGCCCTTGTTCTTTTTAACAATTAACATCATATTTCCATACTCTAAAACCATCAAATTGTTTCACGCAACACGCAACCATCAAACTTTATAAAACCAGCCACAGTATAAATTATTGCCCAGTTATTTAACTTGTCGAGTAATTATTGGATATTTGATACGACTTAACGACACGATCATCTTTTTATAACTATTATAATAAAACAAATGCAAGAGAGATTCCTACATAGAAGTACCTAAACTTAGACCCATTTAATAAGTAATAAAATACCTACATGCATCGATAAAGTTAAGGAGAAAGTAGGTCCATGGCATAATTAATTATGCTCTATCATGTATCGTCAAAGAGTTGACTCTTAAGTTTATGATGATGATAAATGTACTCTTAATATCCACAATGGCTATCTTTACTGTGACATTCCGGCGTAATCGGTAATTTTATTTAGGTATCCATCTTGAATAAAGGTGATGTTTCAGTGACTCACGTAGCTCAGACCTGTAGAATAACTCCGTCATGACCCATGCAGTAGCGTATCTTAGTTTCTCTCTTTTGTGACTCTTTCTTATTAGCGTGACAAAGACATTTCGTTCGCGCCTGAGCATCCATGCCATGACCATTAGCATCATAAAGCTTCTCCCAAATCAATCGACGCGGAGCTGGCCAAAAAAGCCTTATATCGACGGCATAAGAGCTAAAAAAACCGAATCCGCGGCCGAGCCGATACGTGCCGATACATGCCGATCGATGTCTTTTTCGATCTTATGCCGTAGACATAAAGCTATTTTCGGCCAGATTAAGCCGATTCCGCGTCGATTAATTTAGGGAGACCCTAATGCCCCGGCCACGACATTGGTCTAAGGCGACCAGGGGCGAGCGAATCCGTGAGTTGGAGCGGGATGCCGATATGGGTCCGAGAGGGAGCACCATACGAATTTGCTAAGCCGGTCGCCTTAGACCGATGTCGTGGCCGCGGCGTAAGACTTACTGGACTAGACTGACTGGACTGAGTTAATATACTGTATTGCATAAACCGTGGCGTTCCCACAGTTCAGCACATCAGCGACACATGACATCGTATTATCCACCTTTCATTAGCTGCACGGCCTGCATGCGCGTCACACTCCGATGACCTACCTACCACTATTTACCACCCATTTCATTAGGACAACGCTATTCGCAACCTTATCTGTAAGTTAATAAAGCCGGGGGTGAGTTTTGTGAGAGCTTAATAACTTTGTCAGGTAAATTAAGGACAACTTTAAAAGTGCATGCGAACCAATTTTATCCAAGCTTTAACGACGTACAAATAAAGGTCATTTTTAATTTTTTTGTGCTCGATTGAACGCATTATTAAAATTGTTTCTGTGGACCGTGGGAGAAAGTATTGGTCTAATTAAATATGTATTTTGGTATGACGGTATGTGCTGTAAAGGTCATAGTCTCATAGTATCGCACCTGGCGGGTTCGTGAGTTGTCCAGCCAGTTAAAAGGAAATGGGGTATACTTACCTATTTATTTGAGATCGAATTACGGGAAACGTTTAAGGATTAAGTTTATTTGTTTTGGAATGAAGATGGTTTATGTCTAAATGAATATGATTTTTTAGTTGCATTTCCATATTTAATTAGGTACACACAGTTAAATTAAATTAGGTAATAAGTGGGTCGATTGCAAAAAAATTTACAAAAATCACGAAACTTAGTCATTTATTTATTTACAAACAACGTTACATACCTACATAATATGTGAAACATGAACCCTGATGGGCGTAACAAATATTAACAGTTATTGTTATTGACGTTATTGTACAACAGTGTTAATTATAATTAGTTTTGCTTTCTTAAAGTCATACAAACTATACAATTATGTAATGGTAAATTCACAATTCAATAATTGAGACCTTAAATTTTTCTTTAAGGCATTTAAATATATTTTTTTGCAATCGATCTAGGCAATGCGTCCAATAAGATTTTTTCCCAAATTAAATATGCGTAGATAAAATGTGCAAGTTGTATCACTTTATTGTTTTACGGAACTAGGTTACCTACGCAACAGCATGTAATGCAAACAAGGTTAAATAAATATACCAAATGTAAGCACCTAAATATATGCATATACTGCAAAACAAGTTAAGTTAGTAGGTGTACGTTATTATTAACTACTATTGATACTAAAAATACATTTTCAATGCCTTCACATCAGGTATCACCACAAAACTTATAGACAACATTAGGTCCATCCATCAAACAAATTAAATGACCCATTTCGCAAAACTGCAAATTCTAACCCATACTTACCTACCTAATCGCAACGACAAAAACACCTCACCCTTTGCACCTTTACACATTCCCACACTTCGTGAGAACTACCCCTGTCTATGAAGTACCAAGTTTACGCCCATACAAAATGACAACAAAAAACCGCGCACTTTCTCAACGCCCGACCCTTCACGGTAGACCGCACACAGGAAGAACGGAATTAAAACTCTAAGGTGAGCCTTTAAATAAATGCGTCGCTTGATGGATGCGCGTGAGTCGATGAAGAACGGGGTTTTTTGCGTGCGATCGGCGCGCGGTTATTGTGGTACTTTATGGGTGCGCGTGCGGTCCTGCATTCCCATGCTACACAGGATAAGGGGCAGCGGATGTAGCTTCACTTTGGTAATATTTAGCAATTTTTGCATAATTAACTTTTTTATTGTGGATATTTCTGGGCGTTTGGGGTTTGTCCGAGTAACGAATATGGTAGATGTAGGTACTAGATATATATTTCGTAAGTATTTTATTTATAATATACCTACATAGAAACCATAACAAATCATCAATGTATGTAATACAATTATGGAACGAAAAATATTTTATATTTACAGCATTGAGATAACTTTACGTAATAAATATTATCATGCGATTTTGACTTTATTTTACAATTTCTGTAGATAGGTACTTATTACCTATTCTTCATTTATGTATTAATTAACTTTGTAAATAATAAATATTTTAATATTTATTAAATTGAAACGAACTGCAGGTACTCATTTTAAAACTTATTTTTTTATATTTAACCATTGTATTTATTTGTTTACGTTTTTTACCCAGAATCGAACTCCACACCCCGCCGATCCACAACCGCTGAACCATAGTCGCTACACGCAACAGGTTACCCCGTAAAGCGAGAGAGCACGAAAACAACACATTCCCATACAGTTCCCACCGTATCCCGCCCCAGGTTCGAGCGGGATAGCTACATTTCCTCCCTTCAATTCATAATTGGGATCATACAGGAAGACCAATTTATACGTTACGTCGGTTCATTCATTGTCATTCGGTGTTCGAGTGCCGTCCAGCGTAGACGTGTCTGGACGACGTAGTCGGACGACATAGTCAGTTAGTTCGGACTAGTAGTCTCAGTGAAAATGCCGTGCAGTGAAGATGACGATTCCCAAACTGGATTTGCTGAGCAGCAAATGTCGAAGGCCGAGTTGCGAAAGGTGATTAAAAGTGATTTTAGAAATGTTTTAAATCCAATATAAAAAGTTACAAAAGTGAAGGTGCAAAATTAATATAAATTACGCAATAAAATAATAGAGCAAGTTTTTGGAGTGAAAGAACGAATTGAAATAAAAACAATTTATAATACTTAAGTAATTACAGATGTAGTGCAAAATCCTTTCTCTTCGGCTTTTCACGGAAACGCCCGAATTAATCTCCGTCTCAATTAGATTCAGTGCAATATATTATACTGAAGTTCATTGTGACAGCAATATGAAGTCGGATGTTTCCGTGAAAAGCCGAAGAAAAGGATTTTGCACTACATCTTTACGTACAGTCGGGTTCAAAATTGCATGGACAGTTTATGAATGAATTCATTCATAAATCGTCCATGCAATTCTGAACGCCACTGTACATTTTCCGGTGTAAAAAATAGTGAAATAAATAAGTCAATCTAAAATCTAATAAGATCTTGTTTATTATATCGTGTTATGCCACTATATGCTACAGGCTAACTTCTAATACCTACCAGGAAACCGATCATCCCAGCATAAGTGGTTAATATTTATAATATTATACATTAAAAATATTATGCTCCCATACCAGAATTCGGCAAAAAAAATTCCGATTACTCCTTCCGAGTACATTACATAAATTACATTATCGTAGATTCTCGTATCTTCGCCTAGGATACCTATCCTCGCCTAGCGTGAAAAGTTAAAGTTCCCGCTTATTATTAAGGCAAACTCTCAGTGATTAAAGTACATATTTTTCATACTTGCTATTTAGTAATTTTCTGTGCACCGTACCCATAATTAATGCGCAAACTACAACTTTTTAAACTAGGCGAAGATAGGTATCCCAGGCGAAGACACGGGGTTTTACAGTACTGTTTTTAAATATTTCTGAAAACCTAATTAGATTCCAATATACGTTAAAAGTGTACCTATTAAAAAGAAATAGATGGATCGGTAAAAATCGTTGGCGTCCGTGGCCAGACTTTCCGGCGTCGCCTATAGCCGACTGTGGCTGTCAAGAGGATAAGAATCCAAAACCCTGAACTTACGCTATGTCTCCATGATTGCAGACGAACAAGCCGATAATGGAGAAGAAGCGGCGCGCGCGCATCAACAACTGTCTCAACGAGCTCAAGGATTTGCTCATGGATCCTGAGAAAGACGTGGGTAGTAATAGCACATAGTATATACAGGGTGTAAGTCTAATACGGGCGAAGCTCTTAATGGGTTTACATAATAAGTACATTCAAATAACTTTTACTTAAAATAAGAGCAACAAAATTTTCCATACAAAATAATTCGGCGCGCAATAAACACTCGTTGACAGCTAATTTCAAAAGCAGATGACATAACTGCCATATCAACAATAACAAATGTTCGTACCTACATTGCTGCTCCGATAATCTTAAAAAAAATCTGTGGGGTCATAATTAAGAGTAATTTTGAAAAAACCTTGTAATCCATGATCACACTAATGAATCCCATGCCTGGTTTAATTGTTCGCCCGTATTAGATTTACACACTGTACATATATATCTCTCCTAGCCGATTTCGGCTACAGCGACTGCAACTTGACACATTACTTAATTAAGGGCTCGATGGAGTGCCCTTTCATGTGCCCTTAAATGACTGCAATAGCCAATTTTATTAGCGAACGTGCGCAAACATTTACTACACGTGAGGACACCGTCCACGTAGTTATAAAATATTGCTGCTGGAGGTTTAGCCTTAAACGCATCACGCTTGGCATCTAAATCAGCTCTCCGCAGCTCTTCAAAAAGTTCCACCTTTTGGTGGATCAGGCGCCGCCATTCTGGACGGCAACTGGCCTTGTCCTCCCATTTAAATGGGTCTATGTCTAAAACCTAAGGACTACCCACCGCTAGTACCAGACCCTTTAAGGTTGGACGACGAAGGACCCAGCGCGTTTCACATAGTAGAGAGAGTAGTAGCACATGTAATATAGAAATATTACATGTGCTTATTATGAGCCGGCGGGGGTTTTAGTTGCGTCTACTAACACTTGCCTTCCATTCCTCTCGCTTGCACCAATACTACCTACCAACACGAGTAAGAGCGGGATGGAAAGAAATCTAAATACAGTTAAACTCACACCGCCAGCTTATAAGGATAGGATAAGGACATTAAGGACACTGCTATATGGGCACCACTGTAGATACTTCGATCTTATTTCGATGAGTCTCATTAAGTAGACTAAACTAGGGTGATTATTACGCCATATTATTAAATAATTAAATCATCTGTCAACCAAAAAATCGCATAGAAAATCATAATTATGAATTGATTGGTATTTAAATTGAACGTATCGTTTGGGTTCGATCCCCACCTCGGACGTTAGGTGATCTTGGTCGTTTTTATTTGGCATATGACATCTAATATTTATAATTGATATTGATATTTAAATATCAATTAATCCATAATGAAGTGTTCTCTAATTCTCTTTCACTATTTTTTTTATTGTCTCCATAATCAGAAAGTTGCTCATCAACGTCACATCCCGTTTTTCGCTGCGGACTACCGCGCGAATTCGTGAAAGTACACTAGTACTTTCACGAATTTTAATACCTACGCTCTATTCCGCTTTTTATAAGTTTTTATTCGTATATTAACCCTAACTTCTATTTCCAGCCAGCACGCCACTCTAAACTCGAGAAAGCGGATATCCTCGAGCTGACCGTAAAGCACCTTCAAACCCTGCAGCGTCAGCAGTTAGCTGCCGCCATCGCCGCCGACCCAGCTGTGCTACACCGCTTTCGGGCCGGCTTCGGTGATTGTGCCGTCGAGGTCCGAAGATACCTCTCTAGACTTGCCAGCGTACCAACAGGCCTCCGAAACAGACTGGGAAACCATCTCACCTCTTGCATATCAGGGATAGAACGCTTACATAAACCTAAGGACTACCCACCGCTAGTACCAGACCCTTTAAGGTTAGACGACGAAAGACCCAGCGCGTTTCATTGCGTGCGAGCCACGCGACCAACTAGTCCACCACTAAGCCCGCTTTCCTGCGACTCTGCTTGCGACTCTTCTACAGAACTAGAAACCCCACCACGACCTATTCAGAAATATCCCTTCCCTACACCACCGAGCAGATCCGCTTCCGACCAAGACAGCAGTCCAGAAACGCAGAAACCTACAGTGTCTTCAACTACAATTTCTCCTGAAACTTTAAAGCAGGAAGCTTTAAGAAACAAGAAATATATGGAGCCGCTATCAATAGTTATAGACGTGGAGAATTATAAGATAGGAATCGACGCGTCACCTAAGCGTGCTGTAGATTACTCAATAAGACAAAAATTGAAAAGATCTGTGACGGAAACTAGTGGTCCGGCGTTAAAGGTGTTAAGAATAGAGCCAGAAAGACCTTTAGAGAAGGTCTATGATATGACACCTGAGAAACGATCAGCGCCTATATACCCTGTAAGATTAACTTTACCAGAGAGTATACCTAGCGTGGTAGAAAGACCGTCGTTTGAGAGACCAGTGAGTTCTGTGATCACGCACACAGCGGAGTCGTTGGCGCAATCTAGCGTGAAACAGGAGAGGTTGCAGAAGGAAGCAGACACAAGTTCCAGGTCTCCGGAGCAGGGGCCGTCAACTGAGATGTGGAGGCCGTGGTGATAACGACATATTAAGTATTTTGATACCAATAATGGTGCACCCCTGCCATTTCTGCTCTTGTGTAGTTGCAAGACTATTGAATGTAAAAGCGACTCTCGCTTTGAAAGAAAATATTATTCGTTGCAACGAAGTGTGTGTCATGTTTTAAATTGTATGTTATTTGTATCTTAAGAAGATTTGTTTGAATATTTTTCTATAAGCTTTAAGAAACCCAAATGACAGTTTCGAATCGAATCAGCAATATTATATTGAGCATACCTAATAAAAAACATACTGTCTTTAATGTAGGCATTGTAAGATTACGTTTTTGGATGTAGATGTTAAGAAAACAGCTTTAATTTACCTATTGGGTATTTTTGTTGTATTATTATTATAGAAAGCTTTAAGCATTTACCTGTTGGTATTTGTTTTTATACGATATATTAAATATTACGTTTTATCTTTCCCTGACTTTCATTTCAACGTCACATAATATGAAACACAAGTTTCTTATTTACAAAATATTTAATTGGCAAGCACATCACATAGTTTTTCCGTGCAATCAGCAACAATACAAACCTTAACTCTACGTAATAAAGTGCATTTTCGCTAAATAAATAATACTCAGCCTTAATAACACTTCTGCTAAGCTCGACGTATAAATATGTTCAAAAATATTAACATAATACTAATAACTATTACCTACAGGTTGTAAAGATTGAATATTATGAAGAAAAAAAAAATAAGCTAAGGGGGTAAGATAAAAAGGGCTTTTAACGGGGTAAGACAAAAAGCTACGCTAAAATACGCTGTGCCAGAAGGACGGCTTTTTGTCTTACCCCATTACAAAAACCGTTTAATTTACCCCACCTTACCTTACCTATAAGGTCACTAGGCGGCGTTAGTGTCACACATTTTCGCTTGAAGATGCCAATGTATTGTACGTGACACGAGTTTCAGCTGAAGGTACTCCTGGCAAAGATCCTCCTAATGGGTCGTCGACTTAAATTCCGTGAGTAACGCGGTTAATTAAATATTATAATATGCTAAAGTCTCTCGTTAGTCATAATTCTAAAATATGTATAAAAATGGCTTCTGTATAGAAAGACAAGTCAAGTGATAATGTTAATCCATTATCGTCGAATCGTTTGGCATCTATGTATAATCATTTACAGACAAGTAACAAAATAAGTTAAGAAACAATCTACCTACGTTAAAATAAAAGCATTGCATTTTTTTACAAGAATCTATGCAAAAGTAAATAATTTAAGTCAATAAATAACAAATAAGTAAATATAATTATTTATAATTATGTATGTACCAACGAAAATTGGGAGTAGGTATTTATTACTTACTCATTACTGCTAAAATAAAATTTCGTATTTAAATTCATAAAATAAAAGGCATTTTTACACAATAAATTATAGAAGACCATAATTAGTAAAACAATTATAGATGTAGTCCAAAATCCTTTATTTTCGGCTTTTCACGGAAATAACCGAATTCATATTGATGTCACAATGAACTTCAGTATATATTGCACTGAAGCCAATTGAGACAGGATTTTGCACTACATCTGTACGTATCCATAGAACACACATAAAACTATAGACAACATCTAAGTCTTAATACCCACATCTAAGTAAACATTTGATTTAAAAATACAACACGAGCCAATTAGCAAAGGCATTATTTTCTAAATAGTAAGTATATAATGTTTCGAATTGAAACCTTGTCACTTTGACATAGTGCCCAAGTCAATTATAAATCAAATCAAAGCATTTAATGCACACATATTACGATATAATGTATATGGACCCAGCAAGGGCACAGCAATATTATAATAGTACAAATCTAATATAAAATTGCATCACACTCGATTAAAATTAAGTTTTATAATCGGTGCATGGCTTGAAGAACTTGATAACTCGAGATGTTAAATAAAAGAAATCTAAACTTAATTTGCCATAAATTAACTTCCTTTTCCTTTGCCTAAATATCTCGAGTTACAAAGTTCTTCAGGCCATGCATCGATAGGTTAATGTCTAGCTTTTCATACATATAATACAGAAAAATAACCATAAGATCCATATCTGAAGAGTCCAAGGAAATACTAGATTGTGTCACAAGGCATCATAACAATATATTTTCAGCGAGGGCGTTCATTGAAGCCCGAATGAAGCGATGAATTCCACAATACAGTCATAGAATATAGTGAAGGATTCTAAATTGTGATTTTAAGCCTAAGGCACTGGTCTCACCGCGGGCTACTAAGCTATGAACTATCGGCTATAAACACGAACAAAAAATACGCACTCCCGTGTAAATAAAAGAGACACGGCTATACTCGCTCAGCTATCAGCTATCACCGCCGGGCGAGTATCGCCGTGTCTCTTTTATTTACACGGTAGTGCGCATCTTTTGTTCGTGTTTATAGCCGATAGTTCATAGCTTAGTAGCTCGCGGTGAGACCAGTGCCTTATGGGGGATTCAAGCGTTAACACCCAAGACAAAAATAATTTTGATACCGTGTGACACATACCTACTGCTTTTCATGCTAGTGCGTGATCAGATATTTTAAATACCGTGGTTACTCCGATATATTTGATAGCGACTATAGAATTACCCAAAATTAATTGCCGTGCGGTGACAATAAGAATACATTTGTCACCACCCCAGCTCTTCTCGCGGGTGTCGTAAGAGCCAACAAGGGATTGAAGTGTCACTGACCATTTTTTGATAGAAGATTGATGGGCAGCAGCGTCATCATAGTGGACACTACTGCAATCGCCAATTCTTCACCATCTGCTTGCGTAGCGATTATGGGCATTTACCTCCTAACGCGTCTATACGCATAGTTAATAGAAGCCTACGCCCAGCAGTGGACAGATAGGTTGATGATGTGATGTGTGTAAAGTTCACTTTTGTTTGAGAAAGTCCTTACGTTGCTGTTGTAATTTCTGCTCCAGCATAGTGATTTTCTCCTGGTATTTTGCCGCTTCGCGGGTTAAGGCCTGAATAGCGGAGTCCTTTCGTGCCACAGCTACTTTCACTCTGAAAATAAATAGGATTGTGGGATTATCCGCATTGTAAAAAAGTAACACCAACATCAATTTGTTTAATTATAAAACAAATTGATATTTCCTAATCATGAATTGATTACAGGGCCCTCTATAGCAAATTCAACGCAACGGAGAGTTGTCGAGTTTGCGGACGATTGTGGTAGACACACGTCTTTGAGTGGCTTAAGGTTGTAGTACCTTCAAAAACACTACGTACAGATGTCGCTAGTGATTAGCTTCACAATACCATTGACTAAATTCGCTGTGATCGACGGAAGGTAGTCTGGTGTAATTGGAAGCACGTTGGACCGGCAATCCAGAGGAAGCGGGTTCGAATCCCGTGAAAACCAGAGACTTTCGCAGTTGATTTTTTCTATGGTAAGCACATCTGTTACGACATTGTGGGAATAAATAGGATGTTAGTATTAAAAGCTGCGAGACGAAGAGACGAGAGATTTGTATACAAATCGTCAGTAGAATCTAAAAAATAAACATGGCTGACTTTCCATAGCATTGACGTCTTTGACACATATCGTGAAAGATTTTCGCAGATATATTTTTAAGTTAATACTAATCAATATTATAATAATTTTAACGTAAAATGTATGTGAACACAAGGTTTAAGGTGTTAAGTCGGCAATACAATTGTGTTTTATTTTTATTTATCATGTTAGTATAGTACTTTGCTATTACTAGAGTATCTAATAATTATGTTGTATTATTAATTATTGAGGGCGGAATTGCTCATGGCAAAAACCAAATGTCACTAGAGTTTGAACGTTAAATTTTATCGATTATCGATTAAACTGAAATGTATTTACCAAGCGTGTCTTTATTTATTTATGAACAAAACTGAACCTCGAATCCATAAATAAATACAATGCAGGGATCACACCGGTTTTTTCTCCATACAAAAGAACGGTTCGAATTCCGTTCTTTTTCGTTCTTCGATGATTTTTTGTTTTGGTAATGGAGTAATTCAAAAATACGATGTTTATAATTGCATAAAATCTTTAGTACTATATAAAGAGTGTAAAACATTTCAAAACATGAGCTGTATCGAGGTTTTTCTAAAAAACCGGTTCCGATCCCTGACAAAATGTCTAGTTATTTAAACATTACAGAGCAGTATATTGTTGAGCGGTTTTCGTCGTAAATAAGACAAGGATATTTCTTTTTCTATTTGTTGATTGTTTTTCTTTTTGGATTAACCATTTTTTTCACACGTGAATTAGTTGTTAAATGACTGGTGGCAGAAATGATTTACAATTAAATGTCATACAATTTATTGTTAATCTAATAAGAGAGGATCCAAAGAGGTCAAAATCAAATTGTAGGTCGAATAGCTAATCAAAGAGGTTAATGTTAAAGATAGAAATGTAAAAGATTACCGAATTTATAGATAGCTGGAAATGTCGATAAAATTTTACGTTCCAACTCTATTGGCATTTGATTTTTGCCATGAACAATTCCGCCCTCTGAATTTATTATGTTATGTTGTATTAATATTACAAGAATAATATAATTTTTGGTTATGTGAGGTTGCATTAGTGCGTACCATACCTCTTAGATAAGCATTAAATGGATCTATCTGTGAGTTCCTGCGACCATATACAGGGTGGTCCAAACCTTGACGTCAAAAAATTTTTTTTAGATTCCTCACGTCATGAGCTATCAGAATATATCATGTATGTTAGCGGATTTTTTGTAGTTTTCGAGTTATGAATTAAAAAAAAAAATTTTTTGAGAAATTCTCGAATGAAGACATTTATTAATAAAAAAATTACTTTTGGGTTTTATAACTAGTTTCTTTTTGTAAAAGTATTACTACAAAATTAAATAAAGCATTTACTGACAAAAAAATTAGCGAGGACGCTACTTTGATACAAGTAGGATAATAGCATACCAAATTCAAAATTTTACGCTAAAAACGCATCAAAATAGCATTAATGTACGTAAATAAAACAATAAAACATATCCCAAGGAATTTTCGTATTCTAAAGACCGCCCTAGACTTTGAGCCTTCGTAAAAGCAAAAAAAAAGTGATACTTAATGATGTGGATTTTTCGGAGTAGTCGGTCGAATAAAAAAAAAAAACTTAAAATTTTAAAGTAATAAAAAATGACTTGAATAACTACACAAATTGAGTTTTCGTGGTATTTTCTGTCTTTGTTTATTGATAAGAACAACAATACAGACGAAATTTTACTTAATTTTTAAATTAAAAATTTAGAAGTTTTTTTTAAGTTTATTTGACCGACTACTCTGAAAAATCCTCATCATTAAGTACCACTTTTTTTTTGCTTTTACGAAGGTTTAAGGTCTAAGGCAATCTTTAGATTACCAAAATTCCTTGGGAATTGTTTTAGTTTTTTTATTTACGTACATTAATGCTATTTTGATGCGTTTTTAATGTAAAATTTTGAATTTGGTATTTTTTATCCTACTTGTATCAAAGTGAGGACGCAAATTTTTTTGTCAGTAAATGCTTTATTTGTAGTAATACTCTTACAAAAAGAAAATATTAAAAAACCCAATAGTTTTTTTTTATCCATAAATTTCTTCATTCCAAAATTTCTCAAAAAAAAATTTCAAAAATTCATAACTTGAAAACTACAAAAAATCGGCTAACATACATGGGGTATATTCTGATAGCTCATGACGTGAGGAATCTAAAAAAAAATTTTTGACGTCAAGGTTTGGACCACCCTGTATAAAGAGTGAACAATTTTAAATTGTCGCAAGTTGAATAAAGGTTAATACAGTAAAATATTATACAAGGATACCCAAAAATGTTTATTATTTGAAAGTTTACGACAAAATAGACCAGCTATAACAATTTTATTCCTTGTCTAAGGCACGACGACAAAATTCTCGAACTTTCCTCTTGACCTGACGCATAGAATTTTGCATGGAATAATTTGTGATAAGTTTCGTACATTTTATCCACTTTTTTTAAGCAGGCAATGTTGTGGCCGATTGGGATGTTTTCAGCAATTTTGTTTTTATATTTGCCCAGTATTTTTCTATCAGCCGCATTCTGGGCAATTTGGCGGATCTCTTTCCTTTAGTACAACATTGGCAGCATTCTTATTATACCACTCCTTAGCTCTAGATGAATAGTGACAACTTGCCAATTCTGGCCAAAATTATGTCGAGCAATTATGCTTTCGAATAAGTGGCAACAACTTCTTCTTTAGGCATTCGGATATATAAATATCTGTGTTAATTGTGCCAGTGGTTACAAAAGGCGAACTTCTCATGCCGCTCTGGCAAATTGCATGCCACACGAAGAACTTTTTGGGAAATTTCTCGACTGGAATTACTTTTTCTCATTCAGACAGACTCTGGTCGTCGCCGGAAGAAGAGCATTGATTACCTGGTATTGATTTGAAATCAGCCATGAGATACGTATCGTCATCAATAATTAAGCAACTGTATTTTGAACCAACAAGGCGTACAGTAGTCTAGAACGTCGGATTACTCGATTATATTGAGAAACCGTTCTCTTCGAGGCTTTTTGTTTTTTATAAGTAACAATTCCGCAGTTTATTTTTTATTTTTTGCACATTACTTTGGCTTGTTCCAATTTTTTTGAACACTTTTCGGGACGAAATAGCCGGCTTGTGATCAAACGTTAACACACTTTTAATTCTAATTTTTTATTCCGTTTTCTTATCGGATAACCCTCTCGCTGCTTTCTTTTAGTAGTTTTACCTTCTTTTAGCTTTTTTATGGTCCTTTGTACTGTTCTCCGAGTTGTATTGCACGATATTGCAAGTTCCAAAGTAGATATAAGGTATTCATAGTAAATTTTCGCAAAATAAAATCTCGAACACTTTTTTCCTTTGAAGATATCTTGAAAGATAAAAGCAAGTGACTGTTTATTTTTAAGAATAAAACATGCCAGTGAGTTCTAAATTGTGAATGTAATTTAAGTTTTATCAAAAACGTCGAGAGTCTAGGAAAAAAACTGAATTATGTTAGCGACAATTTAAAAGTACTCACTCTTTAACATTAACGTCTAACGCCAGCTCAAAAATGCCCCCAAAAAGAATTGTTCAATTGTGCCAAGATGGGCAAGACATAGCGCTTTTCTTAACACCGCGCATACGTAGGTTGCCCTGAAAGTTTCGGGAATCGGAAAAAATACGCATTTTAATGAAATAAAAGTACTTTTATTGTTTTTCAAAGTATTCTCCTTTGTGTTTAATACACTTTTTCATTCTCTGAAACCAGTTTTTAAAACAGTTATTGAAGTCTGAAGTGGGGGTTGACAAAATGGCCATTTTATAAGCGTCGACTGCTTCTTCCGCGGTCTGAAAACGCTGACCACGCAACCGATTCTTTATTTTCGGGAAAGTAAAAAAATCGTTGGGACTTAGGTCGGGGCTGTACGGAGGATGGTCCAGTAATTCGACGTTTTCGCCCTTCAGATAGTCGTCTGTTTTCTGAGCGGTGTGAGGGCTGGCATTATCATGGTGTAGTATAATACGGCGGTTAGGGTTAGTTTTTCGCAGTTCAGCAAAAACAATCGGTAAACAAACGCCTATAAACCAATCGGCATTGACAGTTCTTCGATCTTCAAGAGCGATAGTCGCCACGTGACCCGATTTGGAGACAAACGTGGCTACCATTTTTTTGATCGTGCTGCGAGAACGAACAACTTTTGTCGGCTTCGGTTCGTCTTCGTAAACCCAAACTCGAGATTGGTTTTTCGATTCAGGCTCATATGCGTAAATCCATGATTCGTCACCTGACACAATACTAAAAACGCCATTTGAACTTCCTCCATTAAATCTTTTTAAAGTTTTGCGGCACCAATTGACACGTACCGTTTTCTGGTCGTCAGATAACAAGTGAGGAATCCACCGGGAAAATAACTTCCGCACGCCCAACTCTTGTTGTAAAATAACTTGTACCTGACTGATTCCAATGCCTAAAGTCTCCTGAATATCCCGATATGTAACATGCCTATCTTCCTTTATCAGTTGGCGAACAACATCGATGTTTTGATCGGTAACGGCCGTTTTCGGTCGACCCTCACGTACGTCATCCGCAAGAGACACACGGCCACGTTGGAATTCCGAATACCACCTGTCACTACTAAAAGCAATAGTTAATCGGTCTCCACATTGTTGTTGTGTTAATCCACTTTTAAAGTCATAATAAATCATTGCTCTAAAACTTTCGCGGGACAGCTCCATTTTCACCAGCGACTCAACGACTTTAAAAAACAATTGAAAATCGGACATTGTTTTTTTTTTCTAAGTGGCCAGTGTTTTCGAATAATGAGACTATGCTTGTAAGAAAGAGGTATAACACATGTCAAATATACGTTCCTAAGTATTAAATTCCCGAAATTTTCAGGGCATCCTACGTATTTCGGCGCAACATCTTTGACAAATGTTTATAGAATATAGCCAATCAAAACTTTGATGGACCAATCACAACTATTTTTAAATGGCGGTTTAAGTTTTAATAGGTTGA
Organism: Thaumatotibia leucotreta; assembly: GCA_025490895.1. Classification (NCBI taxonomy): domain Eukaryota; kingdom Metazoa; phylum Arthropoda; class Insecta; order Lepidoptera; family Tortricidae; genus Thaumatotibia; species Thaumatotibia leucotreta. The sequence goes on along the minus strand of JALPQI010015720.1, from coordinate 6,574 downwards.
TATTGACATTCATTACCGTGATGCATTGAAGAAGGGGTGACACTTGTCAACTAAAATTCAGGACCGTTTTTGAAAGGCAATTTAATGTGGCGTGCGGCTTCCATGTTTTATTTGTTCGTAGGTTTGTTTACATTTTTTCAGTTTCTAATGACGATTTGTATAGTTACGTAAACACAGATGCAGTACAAAGTGAATCGTACTTGGCGTAGAGTTGGTGCATCTGTTCCTCATGAGTTCTCTTCATGTCGTCCATCTCCCTCTGCAGGGTAGCGACGCGCTGCTCCCACGCGTGCGAGCAGCTTTCACGGATTTGCTCCACGGAGACCTCCAGTTGACTGTTTTTCTGTAATAGAAAAGTGTAAATAGATAAGTAAGGTACACCCGGCTAAGATCGGATCTAAGGGAACATACCTATATTACGTGACCTGTTTAGGGGGGGGGGGGGGGGAGGAGGTCCGTCAAAGTACCACTCTTGGTCACCAGGGGGAGGGGGGGGGGTCTGGTATCTTGTCACGTGACTTTTGGAAAACTCGAGCTGATGAAGCTTTATTCACAAAAATACAATTGTACAAAAGTACAATTCTACAATTTAAATTTACTATTTAACCTACGCCTGCACCCTCGTAGTACGCGTTTTCAAAGACCAAAAAATACTACGTGAAAACTAGGAGGGGGGGTCTTGGCATATACTACGCTTGGTCACCAGGGGGAGGGGGGGTCAAAAAACGCTTAAAAAAGGGTCACGTAGTATGGGTATGTTCCCTAATGTACGATCGGATGATCGCAATAACTACTAAAATAGTAGTATTCTTCCTCATTGTCTATATTATGCATGACGCCATTTCACCCCGCCCTCTCGCTAGTGTGCAGCAACCGCTCAGCCGCATGTCATGAGCTACGAACGTTTAAAAAAATGACTTTTGGAGAATTTGGAGATCCGATCTTTAACAGGAAGCTATGCACCTTCATCTCCTTACTTTAGAGCTGAATTAACTACTAGTTCGATCTTAAGCCAAGAAGGTTTTTCGGTTGGGTGTCTTGAAAAATAAATAGTGCGAGTTTGAGTGTCGATTACTCCTAAGCTATTCGGCTGAGCGGCATCAAGTAAATTTATATTGAAAGCTTGATTTCTTTTTATCACGTACTTTTTATCACACATCTGCAGGTAAAAGTTAGTGAGAATAAATTTATGATTTTTTTTTTGTGACATCCTTTCAACTCGTCGAAAAATAGTCCGGTCTTACCCGGGTGTACCTTATAGTCTGTCCAACAAACTTTGGCAGTAACAGTCGGGACAAATGACTATAGCGTCGGGGATAGTGCAATACCGCGTAAGGCACTGGTCTCACGGCGAGCTACTACTAATAAAAGAGACACGGCGATACTCGCTCAGCTATCAGCTATCACCGCCGGGCGAGTATCGCCGTGTCTCTTTTATTTACACGGGAGTGCGATATAGCCGATAGTTCATAGCTTACTATCGGCTATATCGCACTCCCGTGTAAATAAAAGAGACACGGCGATACTCACCCGGCGGTGATAGCTGATAGCTGAGCGAGTATCGCCGTGTCTCTTTTATTAGTTCATAGCTTAGTAGCTCGCGGTGGGACCAGTGCCTAACTACCAAAACAGATAGAATTCAAATATCAAACAATTGACACTCAAATTGAACCTAATTGATTTTGTTAGTTACGCGGTATTGCCCTATCCCCGACGATAGGCATCTCTTTTCTCTTTGAGGCAATAACATTTAGGTAGGAAAGAGACGGTATGATTTTTTTACTCTTAACTGACGAATGATATAGTGACTTTTGCATTTATAATATATATATGTAATTAATAATATTTATAAGGAAAAATAATACAATTATACAACATTGAACGGCAAATTACCTCAGTTATAACTTTGTTTCTGGTTTCCAGCTGCGTTATTGTTATTTCTAATTCGGCACCTGAAATGACGTCAGTACGTAAGAATATAGTAATAGTCTATTTATATTTAAAAAAAGAAAATATCAATTATAATACTGCTTCATGCTGGTCGATATAATGGGTCTTAAAAACATTTAGGTAGTGGACCCTTAGCGATTGGCAACTTAGCTACGCACGTTGGTCTATACCTGATCCACGATAGCGAGCTAGTATAGGGACCTCTCTTTCGCACTTTTGTATGCAAATGAAAGGGACAAAAAAGGGCAGTGGGCGTCAACATTTGCACCTTGCTGTCGGCCTCGGCTTACATGCCGTCTCTCGGATTATTTTTTATTCTATCATTATTTTTTTCCTTAGCAATTAGTTTCCAAATTGAATCCGATACATTATTGTAGTTTCTTGAATAGACACTATTATAGTGATTCTATTATAGTGAGTGATTAATGATTATACAGGGTGTTTTTTTTTCGACCGTTCAAATTCTACGTAGTGAATGTGTAGGTCATACTGACCAACTTTTACTATGGGGACAAAGTCGAAATCGCGAAAAAAAAATCAGCTGTTTCATACATTTCGGCCGGCGTAATGCCGCCAAGTTGGTGAGTATGACCTACACATTCACTACGTAGAATTTGAACGGTCGAAAAAAAAACACCCTGTAGATAGTGTTTCCAAAGTAAAAAAAAATGTCTGTAATTATTATGTGTTGTGTAATGTTATTAATACATAAAAACATTGGAACTAATATTAGAATTCTATGTAAATAAATTAAAAAGTAAAAAACTAAAAGATAGTAGTAGTAGATTATTGGTTATCAATACATACTGAAATTCACAAATAGTTTGTGGATAATCAAATTTATTGTAGTTGTTATGGTAGTGTAGTGGTAGACTGTGCTCAGTAGTTGGGTATTTATTTTCAGTAAACAAGCAGAGTCATAAATTAGAACAAGTAACAAATGGGATGTAAGCTCTATAACACGTCCGCACCGTACAATGACAAATGTTGACTGAACTTTCGCCGCCATGTAAACCCAGCCGATGTACATGCATCGCTCTTATCGCTGGCCAATTACGTGCCGTCTGAGATTTCTGATACTAGCTCGATATCGTGGATGAGGTATAGTTGGTCCATTCTGCAACCGTATGCGATAAGCGATAAATAAATAAGTAACTTAGGTCATCTTACACAAATCTACGAGATACGATAAGTAATAAATGTATGAGAATGACAGATTCAAACGAAAAGTCACGTGACCATTTCCATACAATATCATGGTGACGTGACTTATCGTATATGATTGCACAATCGCTAACGCTTAGTAGCGTATCGTAGTTTTCCCTCTCTGTCTCTCTTTCATATTTGTGCGACAAAGACAGTTAGCTGCCTTTCGTTTACGATTGACGATTAAGCGTTAGTGATTGAAACTGAACTGAATATACAAACGATACTCCTCCTGGAGTATGTGTGGCTGCTCCCGGGTATTTCTCAGAGTGTAAACGGACATCTCATTCATCTGGTCACGTTTTTTTGGAAGTGGTTGAATGATTTGAGGTTGGCTTTAGTTGTCTTATTAAGAAATAGATGCTGTATCTGACGACCGAAAATGATACCAAAAGATGTAGCCACTTCCAAAAAATCGTGACCAGATGAATGAGATGTCCATTTAAGCTCTGAGAAATACCCTCCCGCGTTTCCGCTACTGCAGCTGTGGCCGGGTCGTATCCAATGACATTAAATAATAAATGGACGCACAGAGCCAAACAAAAAAACCAAGAAAAGTGGCACTAAAAGTCATTTCTGTCATGTTTCAGTTAAAGCTAATAACGCTCACTTACAATAAACTATAATAAAAAAACTCAAAGAATAAAAAACTTTGTGAAGTGAGCAGTAAATGTCAAATTTGCGAACAACACCGCAAAATAGTAGAAACTTTTTATGTTTAAGGAATAATGATGCTATACCGTAAGGTGACCAAATGTCAACTGTCAGAACTGAATAGCGGAGCAAAAGGACCGCAATATTTACTTCTGCAGCCCATTTTTTGGGGCCATTTTTTTGAGCTGTTTGGGGATCCACTTATACAGTGTGTAAATCTAATACGGGCGATCAATTAAGCCAGGCACGGGATTCATTAGTGTAATCATGGATTACAAGGTTGTTTTAAAAATACTCTTAATTATGACCCCACAGAATTTTTTTAAGATTATCGGAGCAGCAATGTAGGTACGAACTTTTGTTATTGTTGATATGGCAGTTATGTCATCTGCTTTTGAAATTAGCTGTCAACGAGTGTTTAACTCGCGTATGTTGCTCTACATTGCGCGCCGAATTATTTTGTATGGAAAATGTTGTTGCTCAGATTTTAAGTAAAAGTTATTTTAATGCACTTATTATGTCGTAAACTAACTCCCGTTAAGAGCTTCGCCCGTATTAGACTTACACCCTGTATATTCTAAATCAATGGTCGTATCCCACAAGGGTGGGACGGTCGTTACATCATTTGGGGACGGTGTTGAGAGGCTGTGGAAGGAATTAGTGATTGGCAACTTGTCTAAGCACTGGTACGTACATCGATCTTCGGTCTGCCGACATCGCGCCGCGGCCTCCTGGTACCGACGTAGCGTCGCTTGTTCTGTTTCAGCCAGCTCGCGTAACTCGCATTCGTATTGTTCTTTATTCCTCCTGTCGAAGGTAAATAATAAATAAATATCGTACACAAATCAATCTAGCCTGAAGCCTCACACTAAGCCCAATAGAGATGATGACTGTAGTTAAAATATTTTTTTTAGTACAGATGGTGACTTTTTTAGGCTCTAGTGCGAGAAGTGGGTCATTTTACGTCAGGTCCAAAACTTCGGGAGACACGTGCAAAAACGAAATTCGTAACTCGTGTCGCTTTAAAACACTCCCTATCGATCGTGTTTTAAAACATCGCCACTCGTTTCGAATTTCATGTTTTTCGCACTTGTGTCGTAAAGTCAGGTGCAAAAATAAGTATCGAAAGAATCCGCTCATAAATATGTTACGACGTTCTTATTACACAGAATTAGAGTGCACTGGAACATATTTTTGAACATTTTTGTGTACACCTATTTTATCTTTGACTGTACTAATTTAACATTATGCACAACATAATACACGAAGAAATTATTACTAAGATGTAGATTGCAGTAATTTTTGTACAGAACTTCTATTTAATAAATTGAAAAGAACTTAAAAGAGTAGGTCACTTGGCAGTACTGTAACGTGACGTCACTTTTGAGTATTTCATATAAAATTCCATTGTGGTGATCGTTTTGACAGTTCGAAAAAAGAGGCTGATTTGACTTGCCAGTCACCATGCCTATTAAGGCTTGTGTCGGATACTAAGCTACGATATACAGGGTGAGCAAAAAGTAATTGCATTACCGTTGCCAGTAAGGTTTTGGAAAGCAGAATAAGGGTTATGTTCAGAAATAATTTCAGGTTATATTGTATGATATTCGTGTTCAAATGTAGCTTTTTCTTTAACTCGTGTCGGTTTTGATCACCGAGCTGACACTCTCGTGCAAAAAATGCCCATTTTCAACACTAGTATCATAAGTAAAGTAACTATTGAAGAACTGCAAGATAAAATCAGACCCAGTGGCCGAGAGGAATAGGTATCAGCCGCGAAATGAGAGGACGTGAGTTCCATTCCCGTCTCGTTTGTGAACTAGGTATTTTTTCTTTGCTATAAGGTCATGCGGGGCAAATTCAACTATGAGGTAAATTCAACTAATGGACATTTCTTGTAATCCGTTTTGAAGAACTTTTGGAAGATACCTAGAACATTCTTTGATTTATTTCAAAAGCAACACAATAGTAGGTAAGTATGATCATTTACAAATTAAGAGTAGATATTTAATTAGTCGGATTTACCTCATAGTTGGATTTGCCCCGCTTGACCTTAGACATCTTATTTTTTTGTTAGGTACCGTTTCGTTCGCACCTCCTGCGTGCTTTAAATGACTCGATTCTGTCTCAGTCTCACCCGCGATGCGCCGTTAACTCCATCCCTTTCTAACTCTTATAGTAAAACTAATCAGCCTCCGTAGCCTAGTTGGTAGTGACCCTGCCTACGAAGCTGGAGGTTCCGGGTTCGAATCCCGGCGAGGGCATTCTTTGTGTATTTATTTATCACAAATATTTGTTCCTTGGTCATGGTTGTCTATGTATTTAAGTATATATATGTATCTATCTATTATATATATCGTCGCTTGGTACCCACATCACAAGCCTTAATTGAGCTTACCGTGGGACTAGGTCGATTTGTGTAAGATGTCCCAAGATATTTATTTATTTATTTATTTAACCTTATGGCTTCTTGCAGCTCTCTCCGTCCCGCTTGCGCCTCTTCCTCCATCCTCTCTATCGCGCGCTCGATCTCTTTGTCTCGCTCTCTCCTGTGCTGCGCAGCTATCTCCGTCACTTTCTTCTTGAGCGCTTGTTGCTGTTCGGCTTCGAATTCGCGCTTGTGTTGTTCGAATTCTTGCTCTAATTCTTCTCTATCTAGTTTCATTTCTTCCTATAAAATTAAAGCATTTATATTTATAAAAAAGTAAATAAATAATATTGTTTAGGTTAAATTCAGTCTAGTTACCTGCAGTTTTTCTCTTTC
>JALPQI010015719.1:0-26883 GCA_025490895.1 Thaumatotibia leucotreta | reverse complement strand
AACAGACCGCGATATGCTCTTATTGGATTTTAATTATGTTCCTAAAACAGTTATTTACGATTATAGGTAACAATTATTCATTTGAATATAAAAAGGGACCATTTAATCCTGGAATTTTACAAAGGCTGGGACGATGACCGCAGTATTTTGGTTTTATTGCCGATAAACACACGCTAAGCCAAAATCAAAGTCATAAAGGTCACTTTGCAAAATATTTCTTTATTGCAAGATTTGCAAAGCATTGTAAGTATATAATACATATACGTATATTGAGTGTAATGTGCAAATTACCCGTAGAAAGAAAGTACGGTCTCTATACATGGGAGAGACAAATAACTCCACAGCTTTTGACCTGATACAGGTTATACAGGGTGTTTTTTTTTCGACCGTTCAAATTCTACGTAGTGAATGTGTAGGTCATACTCACCAACTTTTACTATGGGGACAAAGTCGAAATCGCGAAAAAAAAATCTGCTGTTTCATACAAATTGGCGGCATTACGCCGGCCGAAATGTATGAAACAGCTGATTTTTTTTTTCGCGATTTCGACTTTGTCCCCATAGTAAAAGTTGGTCAGTATGACCTACACATTCACTACGTAGAATTTGAACGGTCGAAAAAAAAACACCCTGTATAAAATGGTGATCTAAGATAAAATACATGACTCTTTTAACCATGTTGAACAACTTTCATTGTAGAAGTAATAGAAAAACACATCTTTTCCATACATGTTGGTCGAAGTATCTGTGACTATTGCTATTGAACAAAAACTTTTTTGGATTTTACAAATTTGTACAAAATTATTAATCAATTTATTCCTTACTATCTTGGATCTACATTTTGTGAGCAGTTGAGCACCCCCGTAGGTTATACTTCCTTAAGTATAATTTGTTATTAACAAATAAGTATTAAAATATTTAACTTCCTGGAAACTTTTAACTTTCGGACATGATTTTCACAGACCTGTTGAACTATTTGAAACATACCTTTTTGACTTCTTATGACCTGTCATAATCTGGTTCCAATCTTGTGTATGACCTTTCATAAGAAGTCAAAAAGGTATGTTTCAAATAGTTCAACAGGTCTGTGAAAACCATGTCCGAAAGTTAACCCTTTACCTACGGGGCCCTGTATCACTCCGCAACCTCTCAATACGGGCATGTTTTTTCGAGAGCCGGTGTAAGGCATAACTTCACTTACCTGGAACTTTTATAGTATTGCAGCTACACACTTGAAATTTTGCACACATATTACATATGTTGTCTTTTATCAATAAATAATCACATATAGTAATAATATTCTCTTTTTTTTATAATATCAAGTAATATATCAGTCACTAAGAATTTGAAGATTTATAAGTTACCACTCGCGAATTTCACAAGTTTAAGTTTAAGAACATTAGTTTATGGTATATTCAACACAAACAAATACTCAAAAGACTATAACTATTTAAAAAAAGCATAAATATCAATCAATAATAACCTTGCAAACAAACAATTTCTCACATGTGAAAAATAGTGATGTGCGTCTATCGACACAGTTGTCGATATGTCGCATCGATTAGGGAAAAAAATCGAACAATAATTTGAATCTAATAAGGTTTTACATGTATAATTATTTGATTTTTTAACTTATTAGATTGTATAGTTAGTAAGACTGGGCACTTAGGTATCGACAAATCTGTAAAGTACGGGTATTCTCTGATCTGTCTCTCACAACATGTCGATAAAATTTAAAACATCACTATTGTCCGCCATATTGATTTCAATTTTTGGCACTCCTGCAGTACGGGTGTCAACCCCAGTTGCCAGCAAAAAAAGCGGTATTTTTAAAAATATATTTATATCAGAGCCATCTACCGAAACATTAGGGTATTTTTTTCTTTGCATCTATACTAATCCCAAAGCATATTGTGACCGCTATTACCAAGATACAAGGTCTAGTTTTGAATAAAAAAAATATTAAACATGACCAGTACTTCGATCAACTATAGTTGACACCAGTACTGCACGGCTGTTGCCTTGGTGGCAACTCTGGTTGACACCCGTAGGTAAAGGGTTAAAGGTTTCCAGGAAGTTAAATATTTTGATACTTATTTGTTAATAACTGCTGCGTCGAGCTTTCAGTTCGTACAAAAGAAAGAGAAAAATAAAGTAAAGTTAACGTAAACTTGCCGTGTAGTGACGTCAGTTAGAATACATTTATCATCACCCCAGCTCCTCCTGCGAGTGTCGTAAGAGCCGACTAAAGGATTGAAGTGTCGCTGACCATTATTTGATAGATACGCATAGTTAATAGAAGAGGCCTAAGTCCAGCAGTGGACTGAGATAGGCTGATGATAGAGATCACGAAACTATGTGTATAAAGAATTGGTATTCATAATTGACACACGCTGTAATAGGTTTAACATGTTTTCAGAGGATTTTTGTAATTTTTCGTATCAAAATCAACCTGAAGCATACCTGAAGTCACATTCACACAAAATCGTGACCTCGTAAAAAGTGGATAAAATGTGCCGGATTACCGGTTCCAGTCTTGTGTATATCATGTTAGTGACAAAAAAGTATAGAAATATGCTAAAAGTTTTGCGAGTCATTGAAATGATATCATGATAACATAAAAAGACGATTAGAAATACCTACCTAATTCCTATTTTGGAATTTTTATCAAATATTTAATGTACGTAGTCGTCATATTGGACACGGTACACTACTACGATCGCCAAGCCGCTTGCCCAGCTTGGCGATTATGGCCATCACCTCCTAAAATTCCTCATGCGTTCATATGAGAGGCTGAGAGAGAAGCCTATGTTCAACAGCGGATTGAAATGATGATGATGAACATGTGAAACTATTTGTATCGCTTTTATTAATCACAATGGCCAACAAGCGTAATATGAGCCTCCTGATGGCAATCAGCAATCAGGATCATAGGACCAAGAGCACCGATAGGTTCCGTGGATCGTCCACCTGTGCATCTGCTTTGAGCACCGCTGGCGATCTTACTCACGATAGTGCTTGTAATGTACTTAGTAATAGTAATCACGACATAACAGGTTGGACTTATAATCGAATAAAGTATACGCACAATTCAAATAAGACGATACTTACCTACCTATCCTACCTACCTATCGATTGATGATGGGCAGCAGCGTCATTATACTCGTAGTGGACACATTACTGCGATCACCAATCCACTTGCCCAGCGTGGCGATTATGGGCATTTACCTCCTAATGCGTCCATACGCATAGTTAATAGGAGAGGCTTACGTCCAGCAGTGGACTATCATAGGCTGATGAAGTGATACCTACCTACAGACTGTTACCTTCATCTGGGCTTTTATGAAAACGGGTCATAATTATGCTTTCAAATTAATAATACTTCACAATATTAATTTTACTTCCTTCTAACGGTCAATGCTGGTTAGTTGTAAGTCGTCACGAGTAGCTTGCGACTTGCCATTGTTGAGAAATAACTAACAATTTATTTTGTTATTGTTTCTCACTTAACTTTTCATAGAATTAATTAATTTTTAAATTTAATTTTTTTATCAAATTATATGTACTCACGGTTTCGTAAAAAAGTGCATCTCATTGTTCGGTTTCAAGAAAAGCCTGTGATCTATACCACAAAACTTTACAAGCGTACAATTGCACAGAATTGTATATTCCCATACAAAAAGTTGTCAATTTTGTAGAATTGTACGCTTGTAAAGTTTTGTGGTATAGGGGCCTGAATGATGATATTGAAGGTGTATACTAGTGAAATGAGTAATAACTATCTACATTACATGTAAAGAGTAGTACTTACTGCGTAACGAACTCGGAAGTATTTGCCGGCGTCAAATAATGGCACTTCACAGCCACCTCCTTATCCGCAAACACCTTATTGTAGTGCGGCGAGCTGCCCTGGTACTCATCCCCAAAGCCGATGTAGTCCGGCGACACGTACTGATTCACAAGCGCCTTGATGATCTTGTGAATGTAAGGGTACCGCTCCGCATAAACTCTCTTCCTATAATCTACGTGATTGTAGAATCCATCCTGACCATTTCCATCGCCATAGCCATCTCCGTTTCCATATCCATCTCTTCCGAATCCCCCATTCCCTCCAAACCCTCCATTCCCCCCGAATCCGCCATTCCCTCCAAACCCGCCATTAGGACCTTCTTGGTGGATGTATCTATAATCTCCGTCATCATCAGGATACAACCCTTGTTTGTAAACATATGTGTATTTGCCTTCATCTCCTCTGACGTATTTTCCTTCACCTAAGGGCCGGTAGTAGCGTCCATCGTCAGATACACTGTATTTTTTGGGTTTGTACTTCCCATCGTCGTATGGGGAAGTATGGATGATTGTTATCAACGACAACAGTACAATCTGAAACATTTAATTACCCTATTCAAATATGATATCATAAGACAATCACAAAGGCAATATAAAACGATTTCAATATTTGGATAATAATCCTATAACGCTACACAACATTATAGGTAATTAATACGATTTTACGGTTAGTGTATTTTTTTTCATAACTGCGCCCAATTTAATTTAAAAAAGTAAATAAAATTAATCATTGTTTTATAATCAATGCAAACATGTATGTCTCAAGTGCGGCACTTAATAACATAAATGATTAATGGTCTTAGAAATGTCAACTGAAACATTTATTTACTTACATATTTTGCATATAGCATCATTTTCGATTTTCCCGAATATTTAATCTAGTAGATTTATCTTGGCTCCTGCGATCGAAGCTCGCAGTGCTAACTATGCCTTCTATCTGAAACTAGAACATTATATCATAAGCAGAAATATATTTTAATGACATTGATCTTTAATTTTCTAAGCATTTTCATTTTAACACGATTAACATTTAGATGTGCTATAAATTTTGTTCAAAACATACCTACCGAAAATCAGAACCTCTTCAGGGTGTGCCGAGGTCGGTCAGTGGTATTAGCATAGGTTAGATCACTAAAGTTCCGTCAAAGCTGTTTAATCCGTCAACCATAAATCACTCACACAGGATCTGCACTATATATAATTAAAGCGGTATTAAAAATTCACAATAATATTTGTACTGTGGAGGCGACCGGCCCACGTGAGAGTCGGTACTCTTGCATGGGGTGTACTGCCGTGGGCCCACTTTACACGAAGACACATAAACATGCCAGCGCGTCGAGAACGACAATGTACCATCTGCATTCCAAAGACCCAATTTTATTAAGATGCACTCGGATCCCTGACGCCAAGCGATGACACTATGGACTTCCCTTACGCGTCGAAATAGCATACCGATGACTACACCTCTGTCAAAGTTGTTCGCAAAACCTGTAAATAAAGCTATTATTGGTGCATAATAAGCAGAATATTATGCTTAAAGTCAATATAACAAGAACTTTATTCGTTTGTTCATTGCTTTATTTGTATTAACTAATTCTAATACGATAGAAAAAAAGATGGAAGTATTTAAATTTTTGATACGGTTTATGATCTTGAAACGACCTATTAGCGTCGTCATTTTGTAGAATTGAGTTCTAATTTTTGCACATAATCAACTTGTACTTAAATTTATTAGGTCAAAGGTGTAATATAGATTATTGCGTCTTAATTTTATGAAATATACTAGACCAAACCAGATTTATCTAGTGGCAACTCACTCCAATATTATCCAACAAAAAGGTAGGTGGTAGCTCTTAGGTCCACTTGCACAGTCCAGTCAAGGCCACTATCCCTAGGCTAAACAGTTAAGTGTTTAAAATGTATGGACTTAAGCAGCTAACCCCATGTTAATAGGTCTATTCTATAACATTGTGCATGTGCAAGTGCCTATTAGCTTCACGTGCGTAAATCATTCGTGAATATTAGACCCACAATTGGCATTGGAGGATGAGAAATAGACCAGGCTACCGAACATGCTGCCCGATTTACTCATATCTTGGGCCAGTCGAAGACCTCGACACCATGACTCCGGGCTGATCCTGGCATATAACTGACCTGACTTAAGCCCCAAGTTTACAATCTAGTCGTCCGCTTATGATTGAATAAATATACCTCAGGGTCTATTTCATTACGATAAAGTTGGATTCATGTCATGTCCGTCATAAATGTTTTGGCACGAATCTGTTGTTTTATTACTCCTTAAAACCGATGATGAGTTCTCAAATGTAGGAAAATACACCATTTAAATATGCAAATTCTTTAGGCGCCTAAACCGGTGGGAATTCTAACTTTTTTTCTTTGAATTTTAACTTCTACGAAACCAGTTGCAAAGAATGTAAATCACCAAACAAAGTTTTTTTTAAATATCCGCTTTAGAGTTGGATAATGGCGTGGAGCTAATGTTAATTCCTTAACCAAGATTTTTTTTTAACAACTCAAATTGTTTTATTAAATATTATTTTTACTCCCGTACTTTTTAACTGACTTCAAACAAGGAGGAGGTTTACAATTCCACTAAATCTTTTTTTATGTATATTTCCCGAAGACGCGTAGACCTATTTGGAAAAATATTTTTGGTTTGAAAGGGTATACTTTCTAGTTGGTCCCTGCTCATCGGGTCCAGATCTGATGATGAAATCTTGGAGAAATTGAGGCAATTCTTCAAATATTGTTGGCACCCATGACAATTTTCATTTATTTTCGAAAGCTATTCAAATATTTCCATGTAGTTATGTACGAACATTTTAAGTTGGTGAGCCGATGATGGAAGGTACAACTCCTTAGCGATTAGGAGTTGGGGAATAATTATTTAAATATAACATTTTTGATGTATTTTGCAACTATTTGAGTTATTTGCGTTTAGGTGGTCATGATGATGGAAGGTACAACTCCTTAGCGATTAGAAGTTGGAGAATTAATCTTTAAATATAACATATTTCATGTATTTTTGAAGCTATTCGAGCATTTGCGTTTAGGTGGTCATAGTGTCATGTTGGTGAGCTGATGATGGAAGGCTGGCATTCCTTAACGTGTAGGAGTTGGGACAGAATTCTTTAAATATAACATGTTTCATTTATTTTGGAAAGCTTTTCATATATTTGAGTCTAGTAGTCATAGTCTCATGTTGATCAGCTGATGATGGAAGGTACAACTCCTTAACGATTAGGAGTCAGCCCTCCGCGAAGTCAGCCTTCGGCCGCCCTGAAGCTCGCTTAACGTAGATTTATACTGGTTCAGGTTATGTTCTGGTCCTCCTACGCACCGGGCCTCCCGTTCCTAGTAGGTAACTTTCATATTGATTATTACTGCGACAAAGTCCGAAATGATACGTGAATCAATTTCTTTTACTCTACCTATTTTATATTTATACTACTAAAAAGCAAAAATAAAACTGCCTTCAAAATTCCACTGGAACTAAAACGTGCAAAATAATTTAGATTCCTACCACTCAGAATTTCCTACCTAAACCTTTAAACCTTTTACCCTATTCATTGAAACAAAATATGATTGCTAGGTACCCTACTGATCTCGTTGAAGTCGGTTCCAAGCCATACTTATTACGTATACACTTCATAATATTTTGAAGGGTATTTACTAACCCTAAAATAATAACTAACCCTGTAATACGTGTGTGATGTATTTGGCTTACTTCAAAGAGATCAGTAGGGTACCTAGCAATCATATTTTGTTTCAATGAATAGGGTAAAAGGTTTAAAGGTTCAGTTGTTCCATTTACCTATTATAGCAATTATGAAGAACACAGTTCCGCATGGTAATAATATTTATAGTGCGTCTTTTCAATTTCTGAATTTAATGTAAATTAAATATTTTAATAGACAACGTCCTTCAACTTTTCACATTGTCCCGGTCGCAAACTAGAGTAGAGAACCCGTTGTATGACGCCCGCTCGACAATGCATTACCAATCAGCTATTGCTGTATGACGTACTATTTTCACAGAGCCAGATGCATGTCATAAAAAGTATAGTGTATACCAATCGTCAGCAGAATCTACAAAAAGATATAACAAATATGGCAGACTTTCCGTAGCATTTGACGTCTTTGAGACATGTCATGAAACATGTTCGCAGATATATTTTTATGTTATACAAATAAATGTCAATATGTTTTAACGAAACATGTATGTGAACTCAAGGTTTAAGAGCGGGCCTCAACCTAGGAAAAAATCAGAATTCACCCGCTGGCCCCGCTCCTGTTGCTCTATGTGCGTGACGGCGCCCTGTCCTCCCGCTCGCGCACTCGCATAGTATATGCCTGAGCAACTACATGAAACGTGGCAATCTTGAATGAAAATAAATGCTTCTTACCTCTCTATCTCTTAAACATGACAACCTATAAAAAAGTTACGCCTATCATTACTCGGCATGAGTTTAAGCTACAAAATACTAAATTATTACTATTATAGCATGCAAAGTAACGTCAGGAAATAAAAACTCCCCGAAAATTAGACATGTTTTCGTGGCCGATTTCTATCAAGCGAACTTCAATCCTTTGCGGATTTGTTCCCTATCGGCACTTGCAAATATGATGTAGGTAGTTTCTGTATGTATGATATTGTGGCATATTTTCATGTTTAAGACATCTTAAAATGCAATCTCCGAACTCCCATTTTGGGTGTATGCGCCCTCTTAAGCTTTTAAGTTCGTAATACAACCTAAAGTGTTCTAAAAGTGCGGGATTATGGAATAATGCAAATTAAGAGGTTTGTTTACATTTTTATAGATTCGACTGACGATTGGTATAGATGCTTCTGTGTCGACCGACCATCCTTGTAGAATGTGGGTCAAAAGGATCCGCCATGACACTTTTTTGCCTTATCTGCATCTGTACGAAAATAAACAACCTTTGTGTCCAGTGGCAGCGTAATATTTATTCACATATTACAATTATTTCAGGGGCCTTTTAGCGAAACACGTTTTTCCAAATACATCTGACATAACAATAATGTAACTCAATTACCCAGCGGAATTTGTTAGACAATTTTCACATCACAAAAGTTTATATTCATAGCAGCGATTTTTGATATTACTTACATTTTTCATTGTCGAAAATTTATTACGTGCTTTAGCATAATTTAACAGTAGATTTTGTCACTGGGAATTTCTCCTTTAAATATTGAGAGTAAGTCGAAAGTACCTACAAAACCCAATTCTCCTTTTATCTACTTTTCAGGAAAGCGCAACCAAATAGCATTGGACCCTTGGTCATGGTCATAGCAGTGTATTCCTACTGGCGAAAAAGGTTACTTTGGAGTTTAAAAAGGATGTAGTTAGTGTGTTACCGACGGGCTCCCCCTTTGTCCCTTGAGCCGTCAACATAGTGAATCTTCCATTTTGTATAATGTCACCGCGCTAAAAGTTGCAGGCGTCCATATACTGCTATAGTTGCTTACTATGTTACGTAGCTGCTGACAGTGCTCACGTTATAAAAATAACACCAGCAACTTCTAGTTTAACAAACGACTCCGCTGGTTCGTTTACCGTATAGATACGTGTATTTATTTGAAATAATTACTTTTGCAACGTACAGCTTCAATGTAGCCCCGATTAGGTCTTCTTTTAGGAGACCAAATTCTAATTAAAATTATATGTCTTTATTCCACTTTCACAAGCTATAGCACATACAATTACTTAGGGTAAAGGATATAAAATGAATACACAATTTTACAAAATACTTTTTATTATCGCAAGACATTGTACAATCAATGCCTAGCATAATTTAATTAGCACAGTTTGAGCCCTTTCTAACAAAAGGAAAAATTGTCATAAACATTTTATCGGTTGCAGACTCTACTTGGGGATATGAGCACCACTGGGATGGAAGCCGTTTTCATCAGCGGTGTAATCTACTCTGTAAACAACACCATCAGGGGCGGTGAACTCATAGAATCCCTTGACTCTTATAGCTTCGTTCTCGTTGTCGACCTTCTCAATCTTGCCAGCCTCTTCAGCGAGGATTTTGTTCTCAGTCTCATACAGGTAGTGGTAGCCATCAGGTTGAACGTCCTCTTCTTGGCGGATGATGCCGTATTTGTAGTCGTAGTTGCCGCTGCTGGCGCTGCTGGAGAAAGTCTTGCCAGAGCTGGATACGCCAACGGAGCCGTACCGTGAAGCGCCAGAGCCGCTGGAAGCGGAGGCCTTGGCAGAACCACCCGCACCGAGGAGGGAGGAGGCTACTGAAGCGCTAGCGAGGCTGGAACCACCGGCACCACCGGCACCTCCGGCACTGCCTGCACCACCGGCACCGAATCCGCTAAAACAAATGAAAAACAATATTCATTGTGAAATCGAGCAAAATTAAACAAAGGTCTTTCAAACATTTAGCAAAATAAATTGGTGAGCTTTGAATAAAATCTTCATAATAAGTGTTACGGACCATTTCTTTGATAGAAGATTGATGATGGGTAGTAGCATCATCATAGTGGACACATTACTGCGATCGCCAATCCAAGCGGATGTGGTGGAAGCGTGGTGATTATGGGCATTTACCTCCTAATGCGTCTAGTTAATAGTAGGCTTAGGTACGTCTAGCAGTGGACT
Organism: Thaumatotibia leucotreta; assembly: GCA_025490895.1. Lineage (NCBI taxonomy): Eukaryota > Metazoa > Arthropoda > Insecta > Lepidoptera > Tortricidae > Thaumatotibia > Thaumatotibia leucotreta. The sequence continues at coordinate 16,377 of JALPQI010015719.1, read as the reverse complement.
GAGATAGGCTGATAATCATCATCATCATCATCATCATATCAGCCGAAAGACGTCCACTGCTGAACATAGGCCTCCCCCAAAGATTGCCACAATGACTGATAATATTTGATGTGAATAAATATATACAGTAGAGAGAATTTACTATATACATTTATTCACATCTACACTCTCTACGGTTTGGGTGTAATTTAATAGACAGGTTACAAAATATCAATATGCTTTTTAAAATCTACTGTACTTGCTTAATGTATTCAAAATATGTACCTATTTATTCTCAAGTGTAACATCGAAACGCATGAGAAGGACAGCGATTATCAGTCCCATTTTAGTCACGTTAACAATAAAGAGAACTATTATAGCCCTGAAACGTAATCTCATCGTGTCAGCTTATATGAAGCATACACTTACTTGTTATTATCACCAGTGTATTGACCGCCTGGTCCGCCTGGCCCGCCGCGGTCGCTGGATCCCTTGTAGAAGCCTCCTGGGCCACCAGCGTCGCTGGATCCCGTGTAGAAACCGCCGGCACCGCCGCGGTCACCTCGGTCACCGCTGGGAACAGAAATGTCACCCTTCAGAAAATGGATTAGACTTCAGGAGTTACATAGTGGTAGTCAGCGGCCGTGACCGCTGGAATATCTTCCCGGTTAAAGTTTTTGTATTTGTGGATTTCAATGGTTTCCTCCTAATATCTTTCTCTCAAGAGTATCTGAGTGTTGTGTTACTCAATCCAAGGTGAAGATAGCATTTGCTTATCAGCAAGTTTGTTCGTAAGTTTGTTTGTTTGTCTGAGGTTCATTACGCTGTCAAATTATTATAAATTTATCTAAACTACCTTTTTAAGCTAAACTTACGGAAAAGAAGAGTTATAAATATCTAAAATAAATAGGTATGTCTACATAGGTACATGGTGCATCTCTGCCTTGACCTTTTTATATTATTTGTTTGAAGTAACAAGACCAGAGTTGTGTAAGAGCAACATTGTAAAATATCAATAGAAATGAATACATATTTCAACCAAATTATACATCAACCTACTCTCAAATTAAGTAACAATGCTTTGGAACAATTGTATTGAATTGGCCCTTTTAGAATTATGCACGTAAAAATTACGTATTATAGCAAATAAAATAATTCTTATTGTTGCGTTGACAAGTTAAATTATTATTTGCAGTATTATAAGACCATATTTGCAGCATTAACCTCGCAGGGATATCCGGCGAGGACAAGTCGTTTAAGCAGTTTATTACACATTGTGTCGGTTAATACTGGACAGCGATATTTTATTGGTGTTATATTAACGTTTAAACGACGTCAAGTCACACCAAAAAGTGAATTTTATTGCCAGATTTTTATCTTATTCAAATACGTTAAACTATGTGTCACTTTATTAACACCCATATGATTATACCGCTATTAAAATTATTAGTTATCTTACATTCGGCTGCATCAACCATAATACGATGAATTACTGATTAATAATTATGTCAGCCAGAATCTGTCAAACTACACATTTTTAGGGTTTTATAGTTCACCAGGAACCCTTATTGCTTCGCTAAGTTTGTCTGTCTGTCAGTCTCTCGGTCCGTTCGTCCGCAGATAATCTTAGTAGCCCCGTACATGTAAATTGGGGAAGAGATTTATTTTTTATATTTTTTTAAATAGATGTTAGATAGAATTTCAAAGTGAAAAAAATGTTTTCGAGCACATAGTTGATCCAAAAGGATCATAATTCATTCAATCATAATTATACGTACATCATATTAAAAACAAAGTCAACCGATCGATAAAACTGCTAAGGACAGCCTCAATTTAGAGAGCGGAGCTTTCTTGTAGGTATTTGCCAAATTCATCAGGCAAATAGTGGCCAAAGTTGTCGGTAACCGAGTTGTACCATCCCGAGTTGTGTTGAGACGTCGGCGCGGTAGCTGCTGGAGATATCGAAATAGACGGAATTGTACACAGTTGACGTCGCATTTTGAAGACTGTAACTTGTAGGTTGTACCGTCCTGAGTTATCGACAAAGCACCCAGAGTTGGCCGGACATGTCGGAGTAGACGGGTTTATTAGTAGACGTCGCAATTTGAAGACTGTAGCTTACTTGTATTTGCCGGATTCATCAGGCACATAGCGGCCAGAGTTGTCGGCAGCGGGGTTGTAGCGTCCCGAGTTGTCGACGTAGCATCCAGAGTTGGCCGAAGAAGCCGGAGTAGACGGGTTTATTAGTGGGCGTCGCAATTAGAAGAGCGGAGCTTACTTATATTTGTCGGATTCATCAGGCACATAGCGGCCAGAGTTATCGGCAGCGGGGTTGTACCGTCCCGAGCTATCGAAAAGCACCCAGAGTTGGCCGGAAATGACGGAGTAGACGGGGTTTATTAGTGGGCGTCGCAATTAGAAGAGCGGAGCTTACTTGTATTTGCCGGATTCATCAGGCACATAGCGGCCAGAGTTATTGGCAGCGGGGTTGTATCGTCCTGAATTATCAACAAATCGTCCAGAGTTGACCGGAGATGATGGAGTAGACGGGGTTTATTAGTAGTCGTCGCAATTTGAAGACTGTAGCTTACTTGTATTTGCCGGATTCATCAGGCACATAGCGGCCAGAGTTATTGGCAGCGGGGTTGTATCGTCCTGAATTATCAACAAATCGTCCAGAGTTGACCGGAGATGATGGAGTAGACGGGGTTTATTAGTAGACGCCGCAATTTGAAGACTGTAGCTTACTTGTATTTGCCGGATTCATCAGGCACATAGCGGCCAGAGTTGTCGGCAGCGGGGTTGTAGCGTCCAGAGTTGTCGACGTAGCGTCCAGAGTTGACGGGGTTGTATCGCCCACTTGAGGCTGACGCGGATGCGCTTACTCCAGTGCGGAATGGCTGGCTGTTGAACTGGAAAGGTTTGAAGCTGCAAGGGAAAATCTTTGTTATTAAACTTATTACTCATGATCTAGATTATAGAGTATCCACAGTGTTGAAAATATTCGCTAGATTTTCTAAATTGACGAGTCATATACTAAAGACAAAAACAAGTTTACCACATCCAAGGGATTTGAACCCACCTCCCCAGATTTCGTGGGTGATGCCTTGTTTGTGATCTCTTAATTCAGAATGTATCAGCTTGAAACATCATGTATAGTTGCTTGAGAATAAATATGTCAAATATTGGACGTATTCAATTGTAGGTGAAAATAAAATTACCTTATTAGGTACCACTTGGAATATAAACATTTATTTTAGGTTTAAGCATTATAAAAATATAATCATTATTTATGTCACATGAAAATATATAGTAAACATACCATATTGTATTGTATATGCTACAAAGAACTTCAAAGAACATTAAAATTAACTAAATATTCATATAATAAAATGCAATTTACTTACTCAGCGGCGAGGGCCACGCCCAGGCACATACAAACAACCTAAAACAATAAAATTAGTAATAAGTCACTAAAACACATAAAATATCCAACTGTTAAATTCACGTATTTCAACTGTAATCCGAACGATCATAAAAAACACTTACGACAATTCCGCGCATTTTCGTTGTTACACACGGGTTTTAACTCCCTGAATGTGCTATTTCAAAGACGAAAGCCTATTTATACCATTTTATCTTATATCTTATTTTAAATAGATGATTCTCTTGTCTAGTTCATCTCATTTGCTATGTGTCGATTGCCGTTTATACGGAGGCAACGTTTCCCAAACTTGAAATGTTGAATTGATTAATTTCTTCGGCGTGTCACTCAATTAATCGTGTTTTTGTTGAAGGCTTTTTGAACTTTTATTAAAAGGTTTTTATACATTTGACATCAGAATAATAGTCATACATATTTTCGATTAATCATCAAAGTAACAGTTAAGATAATAACTTGATCCTCAAATAAGTATAATCTTTATTTATACCTATATGAAAAAATAATAATGTTTACAATGTTGTCGACGTTGCTAAAGCATGAAGACAATTTATATCTCGTTTGGTCCACGGGCCTATAGATCCCGGTCATGGATGCAACAGGTAGAGGCCCTTTTGAGAAATTGGCTGTGTTGTAGTCCTGCTGCAACCCATTCGGGTAACAACAATAAATATCCGTGGACCGTTTCCAATAGGCGTATAGAGGCTACTGAAAATGAAATGGAAATGAGTTTTGGGCTATAGTGATGAAGGTTGACTTGCTAAAGATAGGGCCCTGGAAATAGAGGTCTGGACACCTGCCATAACGATGTGATCATAATTATGTTATCGTGGCAGGCGGTGATTTGCCGCCGACTAGGATGGGCCCTTGTAAATGCCGCCACAAGAGTCAGTCAGGGGCAATACTGGTGATGGCGGCTCAGGAGTGTAGAGAGGTGTACACTACTTTCGGCACAGTGGTTTGACAGCCGCTGCACCAACTCGCAACTTACGTAAATATAAACTTCCACCTAGAGCTTATAGCTCTGACGACTCGTCTCTGGGCGGCCAATTAATGCAAGCCAGAGCTGAGAGTCCTAAGGGTCCCCTTGACTTTCCACTCCGACCGACGCCGGTTACGTGGACCCTGGCCGACTCTCGGAAGCATTCTGCCCTGTGGACATATGATATTATTATTATGGCTATTTTAATACCTACCCGTATTCGGCCAAAGGAATAGACAATATAGACATAGTGTACCAACTGAAAAACTTGACGTATAGTTAATTTAAGTAAAATTTTAAGCCAGATCTATGGAAGCGTATATTTTATTATCGGGCCAACTCTTACAGTTACAGCTTTTCAACATATGTTGCTTTAGAATTATAATTAACGTGAGACTGTAACATGTTAAAATATTATCGATCAAGGTTATACTGACATGATTTAAGGGTGATAGTAACGAGGTCGTGATCCCAACTGTGAATTAAGTGTTAAGTATCGTGTCGTATAGTCATTCTGAACATGGTTTAATATCGTGAAAAAAATTAACTTATTTCATTTACCGACCGACCGATGCGGAAATGCTCATTTTCATAATTATATAAGCACATTTGCAAGGGATTAGTATGGAGAAATGTATACATGATTGAATGAACTCGACCTTTAGTAGTCGTCAAAAAAGGTACGTTTGTTCATAGGCCCCAAGGGAAACCTTGTTTAGGAAGACCATCTTAATACGTTTTTCACAGTTGGGATCACGACCCCATAATGTCACTCTATAAGGCATTGTTTATTTATCAATCATGTATTAGGTGAATTTTTGATAAATAGTAATAGTTATTGCATGACTGGGGAACACTCAAAGTGGGTTATTTGTTTATTTAGACAACGTATAAATTATGCAAATAGTATTTAAATTTAGCGTTAAGTTTGAGCACCTTTGTTAAACCATTAATTAATTATCATCTTCATAATACACGTTCTACCAAATTCACCAAAGCAGATGATGGAACTGTAGATTTATCTACGTGTCGTGTCACCAAGGCTAATTCCACAAAAGTAAATTAATGTGTATTTTATGATAATAGCTCTGATGGGTCAGATGTTGTGATACAATAATGCTAAAAACGTGTTTTATGACTAATAGAAAAATGCTAGTCTTCTCGGGTTATCTAGACACTACATCCTGTTGGCGAACTTTGACAGTAACGAAAAAATGGGTTCAATAGCATTGAATAGCTATCTACAGTGTGTAAGTCTAATACGGGCGATCAATTAAACCAGGCATGGGATTCATTAGTTTAATCATGGATTACAAGGTTTTTTAAAAGTTACTCTCAATTTGCCCACAGAATTTTTTTATCGGAACAGCAATGTAGGTACGAACATTTGTTATTGTTGATATGGCAGTTATGTCATCTCATCTGCTTTTGAAATTAGCTGTCATCGAGTCTTTCACTCGCGTATGTTGCTCTACATTGCGCGCCGAATTATTTTATATGGAAAATTTTGTTGCTCTAATTTCAAGTAGAAGTTATTTGAATGTACTTATTATGTCGTAAACTAACACCCGTTAAGAGCTTCGCCCGTATTAGACCTACACCCTGTATATTTGTTTCCACATGTCCCTGTCAAACGAGCTGTGTCTTTAACTTTATAAATAAGTAATTATGAGCTTACATCACATAGGCGTTGAATATTTAAAGTTAGGGTCACTAATTAAAATGTTTTATGGTGGACGAAGACATAGTTGGAGAAAAACTTATAAACGATATTTTTTATCTTGGGTGTAAAGTTATAAATACTCACAATTCGTATAGTTATAAGGTATTGGTAAAAATTTTCACAAAGATTTTTCTAACTATTTATTTCACTATTTTTTTTAAATAGGTATATTTATTAAAATCACGTGGACTCGCGGTATCTACCTGCCACAATCTATATAATATCTAACTTCGACCGTGCAGACTAAAATCGATCACATTTCCGGGATAGGTACTTACCGAAAATGGGCTAAGATCCGTAACATTACTCCTAATCGATGAATTTGTATGACACATATTCATGTGTGTGAAGGTGGTCTATGCCAAAGAACTATATTACATTAACTTGAGCAAGCGGCTATCGGTAAAGCTATCGGTCAAGTAACGGAAACGTTATTGATTCAAGCATGATAGAATGCTTTACGCATCGAGTAAAACCTAACGTAACTGTTACTCGACAACTCATGGTGTGACTACTCAACTGCTTATCCCGGTGAGATAACGGAGTGAATATTATGACCTCGTTAAACTATTGTGGTTGAATAATGAAACATCCTGAGTATAAGATTTATCTGGAGTTAATGAAATTCAAAACAAGCAATAATTTTTACCTTACCTTACCCTAAATAAATGAAGATGATAATGTATATTGTTGAAATAAATGATTTTCTATTTGTGTTAATTTTTTTCTAGCTTCTATCTATAGTTACACCATAGCCAGTAAAATGTTATCTGAGAGCCGCATCTCAGGAATCACATAAATCGTTATTCACAGCCCACACGAATTCTTCATTGTTGCAAACACCTGACCTAACCGGTTTTAAATAGGTATAATTTTTAAAAGTATTGGAAGTTAGTTTGAGTCATAGAGGAGCGTACCTAAGGCAGGATTTGACCGCATATCACTACATAGTATAAAAAAATAGCCGCTTCCCGCTGTCTGTCCCTATGTATTATTGTACCTATGGCCCCAGCCATCACTGTACATCCGACGCAGGTACAGTAAAATATTTAGTTAACTAGCCCGCCCACCTTTGCACGGGTGCAATACTGACATTAAAATAATTAAAATCTTCCTCCGGAATCACTCTATCTAGGACGTAATTATGCAGAAGGGAAACAATCCACACGATTCTGTCATTTTAAAGATTTACTTTGTTTCTTGTGATTTAAAGTGTTAATTAGAATCAAAAATTTATGTAAGTTGGTTCCCTTTTGCATAATTACGTCCTATTAAAAAAACTGCATCCAAATCAGTTGCATGGTTTGCGTAGTTATACAAGCATAGGGCCCGGCCACATGACCACGTTGTGGCGTCGTAAACGTAAAACGCTCACCGTGTGAAAATACGTTGCCGCGTCGTGCTGGTACACGTTGCTGCACCGGTAAAATACACGTTGTCGCACCGGGCGCCGGCGCCGTGCAGATTAACGTTGCGGTGCCGTGTTTAGTAGATGCATGGTCATGTTGTACCACAACGCCGTATATATAAAATATATATTCTCGCATTTCTCCAAACATTTTTGCGATCAGTCTGCAATTCGACATGGATCCTATAACACGTATTCTGCTCTTGTTCCTTATAAGAAAAAGCATAAAAAATAGCAAAGGAAAAGAAAATGTTGGATAAACACATATATTTTTATTATGAATAATGATTCTGAATTCTACCTAAGAAATCAACAAATTGGCATCTATATCCTCAACCATCTTGAACAAAGTGTAATTGTAATTACTAACTGAGTAAGCTGAGAAAGAAACACGGTGCCCTTAAAAGGATTACGACCTTGTCTCGCCGTGCGCGTTGCACCGTCCAGACGATGCCGCAACGTGGATTTGTCCGGTGAACCAACGGGCATCTACATGACGCGGCAACGTATTTTCGCACGGTGCGAAAACGTGTAATGCTCCGACGCCGCGCCGTTCCACGTTTACAACGCCGCAACGTGGTCATGTGGCCGGGCCCTATGCTTGTATAACTACGCAAACCATGCAACTGATTTGGATGCAGTTTTTTAATAGGACGTAATTATGCAAAAAGGAACCAACCCACATGAATTTTTCATTCTAATTAACACATGAAATAAAACTATGAAAACGGATAAACTCGCGTATATTAACTAATTTTAACTTCATTCCGACGTTTCGAACACTTTACAGGGTTCGTGGTCTGCGGATGAAGTTAAAATTAGTTAATATACGCGAGTTTATCCGTTTTCATAGTTTTATTTCATGAGTAATCCTCGCGGTAACCGAAGAAAACATTATCTAATTAACACTTTAAATCACAAGAAACAAAGTCAATCTTTAAAATGACAGAATCGTGTGGATTGGTTCCCTTCTGCATAATTACGTCCTACGAGTAGATAGACTGATTCCGGAGGAAGATTTTAATTATTTTAATGTCAGTATTGCACCCGTGCAAAGGTGGGCGGGCTAGTTAACTAAATATACTGTACCTGAGTCGGACAATGACAACCCAAATACGCTTTAGTGTTTTATTTTGTTAGCAACTGTGAATATTTTAATGCCAAGTTGCAAACAAAATGGAACATTAGAGCATCAGATTAAACATAATACCTGAAATTTCCTCCTTCGGAAGCTAGGTACCAGAATAAAAGGCAAGCGGTAGACGAAGTAAGTGCTTATTAAAATAAAAAAGAAAACTTTAGATACAACATAGGGACAAGTCAAAGTTACAAAACGATTTAAATAATAATTATTATTGAATAAGTATAGTACTCGTAATCACCTTGATTGTTATAATCTAAGACCCAAGCTTGGCCTCCCATCTTCCAAGATCGCAGTTTCTTCTGACACTGTCTACCCTCGATATTCTAATCTTAATGACCTTATCTTGAAACCCTCGTTTACACAGACACAAATAATTGATGAAATTGTACTCTTCTTCTTCTTTCTCCTGGCTAAGGTCCCATATTACTTGGAGTCAGCCCTCCTCGTACGTTTCATCACAGCTGTCTATTTTGTCAAAGTTTTCACAATCAATATTTCATTCTGCCTTTTTTGTGTAAAGATCTGACAAATTTTATGTTTTATGAACCTTAAGATTAAATTACAAGATCTTTAAAAAGCTAGTACTTTTATCAATAAAATATTTGTGACAGTACATTGAACCTCATAATGTTCAATAATCTAAGTATTCAATACCATCGATTTGGCTATTAAAATATTTGTTTGTTCTGGTCGTGATGAAATTATAATAGCCATTTTGATTATTTTATTATGTGTTGTGTGGCCTTGGAATTCTTCACATTAAATGTGACGGAAAGCTATCTGTTTATTTTGACTGTCATGATACCGATATGTATTTAATGTGGTCAAGATCAAAACCAGTAAATAATGAATTATAAATTTAAATGTATAATAAAATAGAGAATTATATAACAGAAAGCCGGATGGAAACGCGTTTTTGAATCATGCTAGTAACCAAAGTAAATCCTGTTTCAGATCATAAATGTTAAGACTAATAAGGGGTATTATCTGAAGAAAATATTATTAGCGAAAATATTCGTTAAAATTTATTACAAATCAATGTCAGTGTTTATCACGAGTAAGGTACGGTTACTACGGTTAGTTTTTAAAAACATTTGTTTTTTGTCGGCCCGGAGAGGCTTATTTGGTGATTATTTGGTGATGCGGACCCTAAAAGATGTATTTATTGCATTGTGCCTATACAAACGAATCAGATCATGAACTAAATCCATGTTACATTTTGTATTTATTTAAGTTACGAAATACAATCTCGGGTCCACTCCGACTTTATTAACTGCTGTATTTGCTGTATTCTGTACAATCACACGTTTCGTTGCTCTATGAATGCCCTTTACCTCGAGATGAGGGTAATAATAATATTATAAATCAATAGCACCTAGTAGTAAGTATTAGATTACCATATTCTACACCTAACAAAACAAAAATTAGCCGTCATCCCTATTATGATGATAATATTATGTCAGCAGCTACTGACACAGTACCTACTCACCTACAGTTCCAAAGTAAAATAAATACCCTAAAGCATATGTAGATTTCGGCATTTTCCAATGGCTAAAACACTCTGTATTACCTACATGATCTCTAAATGTGATTCATAATTCATAATATATCTATTCAAAGTTCCCGTGGAAACAATTTCACTAGATTTTTTTTATTAAATTCTCATGATATTTCTCGGGATAAAATCCTAGAAAATTGTTGCAATTTTGAGATTATTCTGCAATCTGGCATCTAATAATTTTGGTTCATTAAAAGAACTCAGAAGTATAATCTAGTATTAATTAGAATTCTGTTTTGTTCCTTATGACACATTATGTATGTAAACTAGGTACCACTTTGTAAATATCATATGTGTTCGCAGTTTGACATTTCTAATGAGATTATTTATCACAGGTCCATAAAATAACTACTTAATTACTTAGTCTTTAAATTGTTGCGTGCTAATATTTCCAATTTGTGTATGATAAACAAATAATCATACAAATTTATTGATATAACTGTAGATATCCTCGGTGTAAGTATTGAAATCATCTTGATATCTTTATTTAATGCAGAAACAGGGCTATCCTTGTATCTTTATGAATTGTAGTTAAATAGTACTTATGTTTGTATATGAAATAAGCCAGGACTATAAATTCTACATTATTTATATACATATTACTAGCTGTTGCTCTTGCCTTCGTCTGCGTCAGCGTCTGCCTACGCAGACAAACTACGGTTACAAACTATATGGTATACAGGGTGTAATCGATAAGTGTTTACATGCCATAATTCCGTAAATATGAGAGGTATCAGAAAACTTTTAACTGATATCGAAAGTACGTTACCCAACGAGTAAAAATACATTAATAACTTTTTCTAAATAGATGAAGTCATATTAAAAATACTAACTTAAAACGCTCCCATACATTTAGTTTGACAACTTACAGCTTTAAAGAATGTCGGGTGTCGTAAGAGATAAAACTGCTAGAGATTCGTTATTTGTACGAATACATTGTAATTAAATAATAATACTACCGTTTATGAAATAATTAATCTAACACTTATTCTTAAATAAAAAAATATTCGTAATAAACTAGTATTGTACTAAATGTATTGGAGGGTTTGAAGTTAATATTTGAGATATTTCTGATTTTATTTCAAAAAAGTTATTAGTGTAATTTTACTCGTTGGGTAATGCACTTTCGATATCAGTTATAATTTTTGAGATATCTCTCATATTTACGGAATTATGGCCTGTAAACACTTATCGATTACACCCTGTATAGGCCCGGCCACGACATTGGTCTAAGGCGACCAGCGGCGAGCGAATCCATGAGTTGGTGCGTGATGCCGATATGGGTACTCCCTCACTCTCACGTATGGTTTTCCGCTAAGCCGGTCGCCTTAGACCAATGTCGTGGCCGCGGCATATGGCGTCTAATCTAAATTAAAACAAAAGAAAGCTACGATCGCGTCCATTGTGTTATAAAAGTTAGTCATACAGACAGTAGAGTTAGGTCGCGATCGTGATTTTTGTTTTGATTAAGCCCAAACGTAACTTTGTACAAATTATTTATGACTTAAAATGTGTTTTGTAGTCATCTTACTCCGTGTAGATGGCATTTCCAAAGGCGCCGAAATATCCGGTGCTCAATAATTTGAGTTAACATAGTAAATATCCCGTTTCAAGTCATACTAATAATACAGTGTGTAAATCTAATACGGGCGATTAATTAAACCAGGCATGGGATTCATTAGTGTAATCATGGATTACAAGGTTAATTTAAATTTACTCTTAATTTAGACCCCACAGAATTTTTTTAAGATTATCGGAGCAGCAATGTAGGTACGAACATTTGTTATTGTTGATTTGGCAGTTATGTCATCTGCTTTTGAAATTAGCTGTCAACGAGTGCTTAACTCGCGTATGTTGCTTTACATTGCGCGCCGAATTATTTTGTATGGAAAATTTTGTTGTTCTGATTTTAAGTAAAAGTTATTTGAATGTACAGTCACCACACGGGATTGTTGAGCCACTTGCCACTGTTCGCAACTTGGTCGAATAATACAAATCGGGTTCCGAACTCTTATGAGGCTGGTATCACGACTTCGGCCGAACTCTGCTGGCCAATGGGGCGGGCGTTGCTACGGTTAGCCAATGACCGCTCGCGTATTCTTCAGAAGGTGACATTACCATGGTTACGTAATAACAAAAATGTTTAACCAATGATTGTTCGCTATTTTTCCGGAAGCTGACGTTACTATAGTTACGTTATAACATCCGCTTTAGACCTGGAGACGTCAATCTAACTTCAGAGCCCTGATGGTAATTTCGTTCACTTTCCTTTTAACGGCTGTCACTGACAGGTATTTTTTCAAAGTTAGAATTTCAGTCAGAAACTATCAAGTTTCTATTATACATTTTTATGGCTACTGACAGATTATGGGTAGATTGTCAAAGGTTACTTACCATATTTCTACGAAGGTTACATTACATAAGTTTTCAACTAGAGCTGTAACGAATGATAATAAAGCCAGCAATAGCATTTATCTCTGTCGATGAAAAAAATAATTTAAAATTGCTCGATAAAATGCCTATATAATTATTATATAAATATGAATGGAAAAAGTACCTCGCCTATTAATATCAGATAAATCATGGCTTCCGATTTGAAGCAAATACGAATAAATTACTAAACGGTTTTAAACAAATCTATGAAGAACTGTCGTTATCCAGTTTCCTCTAGGAACAACGACATCTAGCGTCTAATAATGGCCGATGACTAATCCTTAATTTCTCGTAGACGAAGAAATTTTTATTATTTCAACTAGTTTTGACACACTAAAATTTTGACGCAACAAAGATTCGTATTTGACTGACATATCATCGGGGAACATCGGTCATGTCGCGATCGTGCCTACTAACGAAAAATACCGAACCCATAATAGTACACGACCAAATTGCATCCATTGCCAAGTGGCTCAACATTCCCATGTGGTGACTGTACTTATTATGTCGTAAACTAACACCCCTTAAGAGCTTCGCCCGTATTAGACTTACACCCTGTATAAATTAAAATGTTAGCTTAACAATTTATATTATTTAGGTATCTAGTAGGGTTAGTTGTGGAACATTGACACAAACGGACACAATGAAACTTTGCGATATCTCGGAAACCTGACCTTAACGGCTAGCCCCGTCTATCAAACAAGGACGAGCTTAGAGACCCTTCACGACTCCCCAGGGTGCGAGCGACGATCGCAGAAGGAGCACGTCGCTACATGCTTCAAAGCGAATTGAACCAGAAAAAGTAACAATTTTTATTTACATTTCGTAATTTTTTGCAAGAATACAGAGAATAGTTTAGTAGTATTTATATTTTTGTCGTATTGTATATATATTCAAGTTTATCTTAAACTAAATACTTTTAAAATTAGTTCAATTTTTGGCCTCGTTTTTTTATTTAGTTTAAAATAATACCCTGGTGTCTCACAATGAAACATATGTAATGTACAATGAAACAGGTCCATGTTTCGTTGTGTACTGTATAGTTTTATTGTACACCGAATGTGAAATTGCAAAAGGTTACTATTCTACGAGACTGTTCATTTAAACATGTTTCATGTTTAGCACCTCATTATCCACCTATTAAGGCCCACTTATATAACCTAGGGTTAAACACTGACCAGTAGCTAGAGTGACAAATTTTATATTTACAATAAAATGGTCACTTTAGCTCCTGCTAGTGAATACCTGGTTATGTGGCTAAACCCGGGTAGTACAAGAGAGTCTTAGTAGTACATTTTTAATATTTTTTGGTGACTAGCATAATTATATTATATATTATAAAATTATATATTAATTATTTCGTAAAATTATATGCGTAGTAATAGTGGTCATAAAACATATTTTTTATCTTTTAAAACATTCTGTTACTACATATTGTATTAATATGTCATTGTTTTCATTAAATTTTTCGGTTGCTGAATGCGTCAATGATATAAAGATTCGTTAATAAATTAATCATCCCAAGAATCTGTATTTTTTACTAAGAACAACCACATAATATATAATAACCTATTTGGCTACTGTTTATATAACTCTCTGTCTCAATGAAACAGATCACGGTGTTTCACTGAACACTATTTATTAGTACACATTGAAACAATACACTTTTTTATTAAACATTTTAAGAATATATACGCAATTTTCAGAATTAGAGCCACTTTTTTACACACCATAAAGAATGATGACTATTAGTCTATTATATGGCAAAATATACGATTGTTAACTTTCAAATTGGCTGAGATAGGACAGTTTAAAAAGTTGAATGTTTCATTGATGGCAATAGTTTAAGTAATATGTTTAACAATAAAACATACGTACACAATAAAACAATATGGTATTTATGTTGTCACAAAGTGTATGATATCTATCGTGGAGATGCCCAGGACCCTCCCGCGTTCGACTGGGTTGCAGTCATACTACGAGGACACATAAAACATAACTTTTTTTGCAATATGTCGCAGTTATCGAGCGCATTGTTAAGTTACAATGAAACTTGGGTTGTATACAATGAAACAGTCTTTCAGATTCATGTATCTTTCAGTGGTCTTATTAATCATTTAACAAATTGGAATCCTACTAAACTAATTGTACTCCAGCCTACCGTTATTATTAACTTTCCTTTATTTTGTATTCATTGCAAGCGTACTTATATATATGTTTCATATAACACAGTTCCAATGTTGGTTAAGTCTGTTTCATAGTTCATTGGATTTATTACATCTGTTTCAATGTAAAAATTCAGGTGTTTCATTGAATACATGCTCGAGGACACAATGAACCAAATCTCATTTTTTGTTTAAAGTTGTATAACACATATACTATTGAAAATAAGTAGAAACCAAGAATGCGATTCGATAGCCAACTAAATTGTTTATCTTCAAACATAATATCTCACTCGTAACTTCAAAAACACCAGAGATACAATGGTTTGAAATTTAGTTGTGTCATTGATCCACAACTTACCCTACTCGTATTTTTTTTTGGCAATCGACCTATATAAATAAATAAATAAATAAATATCTTGGGACATCTTACACAAATCAACCTAGTCCTACGGTAAGCTCAATTAAGGCTTGTGATGTGAGTACCAGGCGACGATATATACAGCGTGTATATTTAATATTACCTCAAACCGTAACCAAGCGTAGGTTTTAGTACTATGAACAGATATTGCAAGATAATTTTAAGCTAGCCATAACCATTAAGACGTAATTAATTTTTGATTTTTTTTCGAGCAGCAATGTATTGCGTCCATTGCGTATTAATTAATGTGACATTAGAAGAGAAGGGTCTAGTATTGTTTAATAATTATCGTTACGTATTTCGTCCGTGAGACTATTTCGCAGCCAAAACTAAATAATTATTAAACATGTTTTGATATTATTACTAGCCAAACAATGACAAGGAATTCCTATTAGAAAATAATACCCACTTACCATTTTATTAGAAAACAAATGTTTTACTCCAAACAAAACACATAAATGACATAAATTTTCATTTCATACTACCACATTCTTTAAATTATTCTGTAATAATTGTTATGATTATGAAACTCATGATTTTACTGTTAAATTACTAACTTATTTACAGTAAATAAACAACGTGTAATTGACGTGATAACGTTGATGACACACTTCAAGCATGCTTCAAGCGGATAGTCGATACCTACCACAGAAATGGCTAGCTTAGTGAATAAAAAAATCTTCAAGAAGAAATTTATTAACTAAATATATGAACAAAGAAATGATTAAATCTAACTTAAAAAATAACTAAACTTAACTTACGAAAATAACTAAACTTAACTTAAAAAACAATGAAAACTAACTATAAAATAAAAACCTTAAAAGCAACCTACAAAAGTATACCTACAACCTACACGTCCACCTCCAAACCTTCCCCCGGTGGCAAGGTGCCCATGACACAGGCAGCATTCCCGCGCTGTATCGCAATTGCGAGCCTCTGCGCGAGAAAACTGCCTGCTCGCAGGTCCCCCGTTGCCTCCCTTAGGCGTTTCCCAACCTCTTTAAGGAGCCTGCGAGCACCCTTGCCCCACGGGCCGAGTGTCTCGACGCCAACAGCTGCGAACTCGTAGTTGGCGCCGAGACAGCTGTATTTATTACATTTCGACCGCTCTCGCGCGTCCGCCGC
>JALPQI010015718.1:0-26759 GCA_025490895.1 Thaumatotibia leucotreta | reverse complement strand
TCATTGAAATAAAATATATTGGCTAGGTACCCTACAGCTTTCTTAGAAGTCGGTGCCAAGCCAAATACGTTCATACGTCGGGTTAAAGGCAGAACCAACTATTTCCTTGAAGTTGGTTTTGAGAAATCGTATTTTATGCCAATGACATAAAACACTATTTGCTGAAACAAGTTTTACCGATATCGTTGGTTCTGCCTTTAAACCGGCGCATAGGTATATATATATATTAGATAGAGCTTTGTAACTTACTGTCACTCCGATTACACTTTTATCAACAGAATGGTCTGCCTCCTCAGTCGTTTTGATGAAAGCATAACCGGAGTGACAGTAAGTTACAAAGCTCTATCAAATACATATAAGTACTCGCGAAATGAACATATTTGGCTTGGCACCGACTTCTAAGAAAGCTGTAGGGTACCTAGCCAATATATTTTATTTCAATGAATAGGATAAAAGGTTTAAAGGTTTGGGTAGGAAATCCGAAGTAGTAGTAACCAAAATTATTTTTTAATTTTTAGTTCGGGTGAATTTTTGAAGGCGGTTTTATTTTTATTTTTAAAATATTTTATTTAGATATTTATATAGTTTGTATAAAAAAAAGCATAGAAGCCGGTAGCGAATGCCATTCCTTAGCAGTTTGAATCAATTGGCAGCCAATTTATACACACTATATCTAATCACCGTGAACTTAATCAAAGATTGTCAGTCTCAATACCTACTTCCTTTAAGTTGGTAATTTGCATGTACCAAACCAAACAATAAATGGTTTTCGGAAAGATTGTAAAAAACACCAAGTTAATTGACTATAACGACCACGCACTGCCAGAGTGCTTTGTACGCTTAAAATGGAGAAGTACCCAAGTAAAACATAGTAGCTGTAGTAAAAAACGCACAAATCAAGCGGTAATGGACATGCCATACGAATTTTTATATGTACCTATGGAATACAATTGTCGTAATAACAAGCAAGAATGAAGTGAGTGTAACAATAACAAGTGCCACTGTTACGCTTGGTACAAGTGAAGTAAATTGTTTGGCGACAGACATGACCTCGTCCGAAACACTCGCAATTACTCGTATGGTCTAATGAAATGATTGGAGGTTACAATTTCCACCCTAAATTAACTTAGAACATACTGAAAAAGTAATGATTCAACGCTTTATACATTTGTACTTATTTCGATAGTTACTACAAAATATATTCTTTACTTAAAATACTTGTTCTCGAGTATGAACTTTTTTCCGATAGTATTGACGTCTCTGTACTTAAATTTAACATGCAAATTTCAAGGTTACCCTTCCAACACTCGTATCGTAACATACCCATGTATTACTTACTTAAAATACAGACAGTTTGTGATAACATTAAATTAAGGCAAATGCATTGAAATGTGATTCATCGATTACTCGTACAGTGAATGGCAATGTGGATTCAATTCGAAATGGGTCAAGTTTGCACAACCCAAATAGCACAGCGCATAATTGAATGGAAAATCCTGCTTTAGTAGAATGCTTTTTACGGACTCGTATCGCATGTGTATGGTTTTCGTTGTATTAATGGAGGCTCTAAACGAAAAGATTAATGCCCGCTAACAAATTCACGTCACGGGGAAATTCAATTTGTTTTTCAATGCATATAACATTTCGGTCAAGGATGAAGTAATATAAATAATTGGTCAGTTCGAGCCGTCCGCGATTAATAACGTTATTAATGGCCCAGCCGCGCGGAATGCAGACTTACGTCATTTTGTTATTGCACTCGTTATAATGCTAAAGTTATGCTCACTGGCTAGAGTCCGATAGCTTTGAAAGGTTAACTAACGAAGTTCAAATGGTTTCTCAGGTATGTGTTAAATATAGTGACAAAAATGGTAATATGCCGTTTGCGTGTGAGTGGCACGTTCATCACCGAGTTTATCTTCGATACGTGACTGAGGATTGTTAGCACTTTCGTCTCCCGAAGGCTCGCGCCCTTGCATTTGTGCAAGCGCAGGGCTGCGCCATGACCGGTGACTCAACCGATCATCGACCTGCCTGCACGGGGTGCAGTTGACCTTAAAACCGCACTTTCCATGCTAACACGCGGGAGCAATAAACTTCGGAGTAAAAATTCTACATGCATTTTGTTTTCATTGTACGAGTGTTCCTTTAAACATTAAGCAATAGTTCATAATGTAATGATCAATGTCTCTTCTTGAAGTAGAAATTCCCCAAAAAAAGATGAATCATCAACCAATGACTTTAGGGAATGCCAAGGTTCTACGGAAGTCAATCTTTGAGAAAATTAAGCCTATGAAATGTGATTGTAGCTGAGTCAACATCGCGTTGATCTGACGTCATTTGAACTGTGACTGGACCACTACTGATTGTATGAGTACCAGGCTACCAAGCCAAATGACTCATGTACCATAAATATATAATATGAATGTTGCAAAAAACAAACCATCAGTATGAATCGGTCTGCTTACTGTATTTCATGTGGAAACGTCCGTACAATACAAACTACGGTTTGCAAACAAGTCCGGATAAAAATGTTCATGCTGAAAATAACGGCAGAAAAAGCGTTTAAATACATTTTTCTGTAACCGTATGCCAATGCCAGTGCGAGCTAACGGCTCTTAAAAAGGGTTGCATTCATTCAGAACATTTATCTTTTAACTGTACACTTATTAATCTTATTTTATAGCCTGTATCATTAGACACCTATATTTAAATACAAGAAGTCATATTAAATTGAGTTGGTTAGCTTGAAACAGAAATTATAGAATTATTTATATGTATAGATAAGAAAATGCTATAGTCAGTGTGATTCCTCAGTTAACCTAACATAAACGGAACTAAGTTATATGGTGCAAAGAGAAACGTCAAATTATTATATGCAGTACGAATTTTAATTTACTTCTGACGTGATTAAGGGTTTGCAAATATTCGAAAGTTTCAGGTATTCGAATATTCGGTTTCATATTTGATATTTGATTTGATGTGAATATTCGAATAGTTATTAGAATAAAAAACAAGTTGAAAATGTAGGTACTTTCTTTTCCATATCGTCGGGTGACAAGCAAAACTCACCAAGTAACAAATACCTACTTGAAATAAAGCTCGTATCTCAGTTCTGATTCAATAATGACATAAGAGGTTGCTAATAACAATAGTGACAGTTTTTATAGTGAGTTTTGCTTGTCAGCCGACGATATTTACGTCAAGTATTTTAATGAGGCTTCAAAAAAAGATAACTAGAGATTATCACAATGCAGTTATATCCTAACTTGGTTCATTTTGGGAAACCTTTTTTACTAGGCTTACACAGTATGTCGCGCAACTTCGTAAAACTTCCCCAAGTTAGTGTAAGCATTGATACGGAATGCGAAGTAAAACGTACAAATTTTTGCTGTAGTGTCTAAACTAAATTAAGTATTTCTACGTTATAAAATATATTCCAATACCTCGGATCTTATTATTCGAATACTAATAATATACACCGAATAGCGTTAATGCCATTGATGCTATTCCAATATCTCATTACTTAACACACCAATAGGATAGGATAAAACGGTCTTTTATTAAAGAGAGCCTTCATACCATATCCGACAAATTAACCATCGTAGTCGCCAGAATAAATAATGGACTGTCGTTATCGATACCTACGTGACTAGTTACCGTGAGATTACAGCGAAAGGAATCGTGAGGAGCATCTATTCAATTTCGAACTAAATTGCATTTTAATCGTAGATCTACGTCGATATTTGTGAGTTACGAATAAACAATGCAAGCGCAAGACAAGGATACGATTTACAGTATTCAATGAATGTCCTTCTTAATTACAAACTAACATGGACTCGAATTTGCCAGTAGAATTCTTCACGGTGTTGTCGATATGAATATTTGCGATTTATTTTAAATATTTGTAATCAGCATGTTTCCAGTATTTTCTATGAAAAAATCCACGTGCCCCGTATTCATTGACCGCGGGTGTAGTTACCCTATTTATATAGAAATAAACATAAATGAGTGAGACAATAAAGATAACTATTTGATTGTTCTGTAACCTATAAATAAAAGGCATAAGAATGGCTTATTGTTTATAAAACCGCAAAGACATAAATTAATTGTCTAAGGTTTAATAGAGTTACAAAGTCACAAAACATAATAATTCAATATAAAGCTGAATTTGGTCGTAATTAATAACTGAGTTGGTTAAATTATGATGAGAATAAAGCATAAACAAACTACCGGTGGGCCCCCTGGACTGGTTCCATATCCTTCGAGGGTACTAAAGTACTGAATAAATAAAATGCAATTAGACTAGGGTGTGGCATAGAGCGAATCACGCCCCAGAACGACCGTTTTATAAACAGTTATGAAAACTCTTATCACAATTGAAAAGGAGGGTGGGGTGTTAAAAGAAATGAACGCACAATCGTCTACAAAGATTTTGATTTCGCCTAATTATAGAGAGATTGTGAAATAGTAATAGTACATTACTATAGAGGACGGGAAACGAAGGGTTACAGGCCAAGTAGATATATCTGGCCGAAGGAACTGAGGCCAGATAGGAATACGCGGCCTGTAACCCTGTTTCTCGCCGAGATTTGTATAGTGCTTTTCTCAAACTTGCCATGAAATAAAACGAACTGATTTCGCCGAACCATACTATTTGATTTGTAAATAAACCAATAGTACAGTATCGTACAACATTAAAAAAAAAACATTCGCGCCTATATCCATGATTCGCGCCTAACTTTTTTTTTAATCTGTTTGAGGTATCCTTTTACCTGTTGGTATAGACATTAGTTCTTAGGTTATTTTTTTTTCTGTGGCTGAATGTCAAGACCTAGTGTCACAATTTGACGTTTCAAAACAAAAGACAGTTTGTTTGCAGTCCTAGGTGTGAAATAAATACATGAAATCTCTTTACATATCATCTTAGCATATGACTCCGGATACATAGTATTTCCGTGCTTAATTTAAAGTAAGTAACATCAACATTCCGTAGCAAGTTTGAGAAAAATATATTATTATATTGTGTTTTACTTTAAGTAATTTAACAACTGTGGCAAGTACCTAAGGTAAATCAGACTTTACGGTTTTATTATGTTATTAGTCAGTAGGTACGTTATGTAATAATAAATTATCAGTAAAATTCGTGTACAGCATACAGCATAAAACAGACTGATACCATTAATTGCCTGAACTAAGTAAAGTGGGTTGACGTAACAATATTAACATGAAACTATTAGCGACTAACGATATCAAAAAAATGTTTTGATTGGCATATACGATATGCTCAAGAAAAGGCACTCGTATCCTTTCACGTAGTTGACTGCACAATAATACACGTAATATACATACACCAATAAACACTCGCCTAGTTGAAGTTTCAAAACAAACATACGAAATTGATTGGTACCGCGAATGCGATATAACACGAGTGATTACACTCGATGGAATACCCGCGGTGTAATCGGCTGACACAAGGGTTTAGGTTTACCCATGAATTGAAGACGCGTGTTTCAGGCGGCTAATTCGGCGGCGGCGGGTCACGTGCAGGGCGTCGTCATGGCAACGGAGGAAACTACGTCGTTTCAGACCCCCGGTGTCGAGCCGTTCCACGCTTTGCGATATTTTATAAAATACCGAAATTTTGCTGGGCCGCATACATAAATTATGGCCTAAAAGAATCAAAATTGCAACCGTATTGTATAGCATTTGAGATCGTTGGAAATATATTTGACCGCGTGATGATAGCAGCCATACATACCCCTACTCTTCCCGTGGGTGTAATAAGAGTCGACTAAGGGATTTAAGTGTCACTGATTCGATCATAGAAGATCGAGGATGGGCAGCAGCATCATCATAGTGGACATATTACTGCGATCATCAATCTTACCCAGCGTGGCGATTATGGGTCCTCCAAATGCGTCCATCCATACTCATACATAAGAAGAGAGGCACATTCCAGCAGTGGACTGAAATATGTAGGCTGATGATGATTTAAAACTTGTCAGTCATACAACATATCACAATATCACCATGCGGGAATGCTTTTCAGGTTAATGTAACGAATTCTGTTATCAGTGCCAGTTTAATATTCACGGTGGTTTTAACATCTGCCAAAATAATATTATTTTGAAGCTGTATCGTCATCAAACCAGTGGCCCGTAATAATAACTCTATTGAACAAAGGGTCGCAGGATTTTGCCAGGCAATTTGAGAACGCGGGGGCGGGTTTTTATATCATATCATATCGCTAGCCATAGCAATCGTATGACGAGACATAGGGCGCAGACCGAGCTTATGGGATTTGTGGAAACGTTGACCACTGACTGGTTGCCTTTGATCTCATTCGTATTTTATGTGATAAGCAAATCATAGTGAAACGTAATTATTGGATTATTTAAACTAAAAGGAGGAAATGAGGAAAAATAGCAACGCAGTTGCGAAAGTCGTAAAATTATTCTCTGGGAGATTAAGACAGAGGTCAAGCAATACCCCTGGAGCGACCCTTGTCTCCTTAGTTATTTGACCCCTGTCAATATGCACGGAGGTTTGCCCATTAGCCTCCCCCTTCTATTGGAAATCGCTGCTCCTGTGCAAGTTTGTGGTTAACTCTGCAATTTCGAAGAACGGAAACCCGCCACAAATCGAAACAACTTTCTTATTATGAAAACGAACCCGTACCTATTGCTACAAATACATTTCCACTGAAAGGCTTGTTTATTTAAGTGAAATCGATACGCGTTAATAAACACATGCGTGTATATTGCTGCAAATTTCATTTGTTTCAGCTGAAATGTACGATCCAAACTATTCGTTACGTGCCTGTCTAAACTGCAAAGATGATAGCGATTCGATTCTGGTAACAAAGCCAGGAGAATTCGATTTCATAACGCACCAGTCTGTGTTAAGCAAGAGTGATCTTATTGATTCACACTATACAAAAGCATGCCAAAATATCTTGCTAAACGCTCTTTGCTTATATTATAGTCCTTAAATGTCGAGTACATATATCGGTCTGTATTGTTCCATTAGCTATCTTATTTCTGTACATGAAGCGGGTGGCAAAAAGGAAAGTTTTAGCTTCATTCATCCGGGTGGGATAGGGCGGTAACTGTCCATTAACTAATGAACCAGCCGATGCCGCTGCGTCCGGTCGGCAGCTGTACCGCGTAAGGAGTTGGCGAATCGATTATGACATATTGTGACCACATCGTGTAATCAACAGTGTACGAATACACCGCTTCCTGTGGACATCGTATACTAATTAGTAATTAAGAGACTCGTGAAGACAGTAGACACTAGGATCCAGTTTCCAAGTATTCATTGTATGCACTTGTCACAATGGCTCCGTGTTGCCGTGGCGAAGGACGACCCACCGCCGCATAACGGCTGCATTATTAACCCGCGCCGGCACCTAAGTAATATGACGCAGTTTTGCAGACTTTGAGCTAGAATAGTTTGAGATTGCATAAAAACAATTGTGTCTTCAATTTAAGCATTTAATATCGTTTAAGAGTGTAATCAAAGTCAACTTTCAATGATAGGCACATAACCTACTGAAGAATGTCGCGTGATTTTTCTTACATGTGACCGTAACGGATAATGCAAATATCAATAGTGTTATTAGCATACTGATAAGTACTTGACTAATGGTTTGTATTTATTGCGGGTTTTAACTGCAACCGCTTTCAAAAAAGATGAATTCCGCGATTAGGGCTGCATCTGCCGGCTGATGGTAAACCCGATATCGGGCATTTGTTGGATTAGTCCGCACTGGTTCGTAGACGTAGGTGGAATTAAGTGATACAAAGCGCATCACGTAGACAGCTGCATTGCAACATGATTGCAGTGAGCGGCGCGAATGGACTATTTGTAATAATTGCATATTCTGTATGTATGTGATTAATGTAATGTGGATACTAATATCATGTACGCAGTTACGTTTGCTAAGTCTGTAGCATACATTAGAATAGACACAACTAATTAACTTATTATTTATTGAAACTGGATTTTTCCACAACAATGGGCAATTAATGAAAAATACTTGATGAATGAATAGATATAGAATAGATGATGAATTCATAGACGATGTACTTGCACGACGTGGTTACACTACATCGCTTTAACCTCTAAATGCTAAATGAAAATAACACGTTTCCAACTTTTGTTTCAGATTCAAAGTCTGCACACGGGAAACTGGAACCTATAACATAATCAAAGGTAAACTATACTGTTTATACAAACAAATCCCATAACATTTGCAAAGCAATCCTTCAAAAGTATCGCAATCCAACACAATAACTGACCCACGTAAAATAGCAGAGGAAATAAAACGTCCGCCCGCCTGTAAACAAAATGCGAGTGCATAACAAATCGGTGTACCGAAGCGGAGCGACGCGAGCCGCTAAAACCACCAACTCCGAGTACTCCAACCAACCAAATTCGAGTAGGTACCTATAATATTAATACAGTTGTCGTTTGACAAATTACTACGCAACCACCACATACTTCTAACTTAGAATAGAGAAAGATAAAAAAGCTTAGTAATGCACTATATTACTTCAGGATGTTGGAAAAAAATATTAAACTATTTATCAATTGGATTGTGTTACTCTTTGGGAAATCCCGGCTTCAAATTTGTGAATTGGGCTCAGCGGTCACATACGTCGACATTATGAATTCAATGGCATTGTCGTTGTCGGGAAGGCCCAAATTGAAAGGCACAGGAATGGTCCCTTCATTAAACATAAGTGGGAATTAAGAATGATGTTTAGATTGCGCTGTTTTTTCGGGAAACCCATTTTGAAGAGCCACTCCAGGAGGTTACGAAATCGTGTACGTTGAATGTGTAGTAATAGCAGATTCCGATTGTCCAAGTGCTAACAAATAAAGGAAATGCAACACTAAGCTCGTCACGTTCGGGTACAACGAGGGGCCGGGCAGCCCCGATGCTATAGATAGACTAGGCACACGTCCGCAATAAAATTGGGCCAGCGTGTCGTCAGAGTCGCTATTATCGACAATCAGATGTCGACCTTGCAGCTAGTTGTCGCCTGTCGCGCAATTCGTGGGGTACGGAGGTCTCCATCCGCCTTGTCGCACTTCATTTTCATTATATAATGCCTGGTGTATGTCATCCTCTTAATATAGGTTTTAGCAAAACAAGCTAGAAGCAAATCAAAGATGCTTGGTTTCAAAAGGAAGTATGGGATTACGTTTGGCATTACGCGTTAATACGCGTTATTACGCGTGATTTTTAATCTTTTAAACACACGATTTACGTTATAGTCAACTTGAATATCAATTAATTATTATTTACTGGATCAATACATGCTGTTTGACCTTATAGGAAGGTGAGCTACCTTGAAGCAAATCCTACGCGTACAAAGTTTACAAACCTACAAACAGGATGACGTCGTCGTCGATTGTGGTAAAGTCCCTTAAATCATTAGCACATGAATAAATATTAGGGTCACGTCATGAGACATATGTCGAGTTAATAGTAGTTAGTAGGTACCTACACACAAGACATCAAACATTAACAAACAAATAGTGAGTGGTCGTTTGTGTTTGATCTCGGAGTGTCAATGTCAAAGCACAAGACTGCTTTATTAATTAAAACATCTGCAGTATTAAGTTCACAGGAATTTCATACACACATCTTATGTTTATTTATTATTTTGCTATATTTTCCACCGCGTACTCACGCAAAATTAATTAATAAATAGATTTCCAGAACTCAAATAATGTCAACTTCTAGTCTGTGTTGCCTCCAACTAAAACACTATGTAATTACACGCAACGACGTTGACTCCTGACTGATTCTAGTTTTTGTGTGATAAAATTATTAACTTTTGTATAATTCAAAACATAGCATGTTGTGTAATGCAAATGAGTTGAATAATTGTTTTTTTGTTTTGCCGTTGGAACGCATTTTATTGATTCTTACAAGTCCATTCTCATAGTACCCACTGTTCCGCAGCGGAGCGCCAGTATTAAGATATTGAACACTTAAAGGTTACTGTGTGAACATTTGAAGTCACAGTTAGACTGGTGTACCTGAGTCGCGTTCTGTGTGAAATTCAGAAACATAGCTGGATCAACAGAACCTGGCAACAGGTGCGGGAGAGAAACTCCGGCTAGTGTTAATTAGCCTCTCGCTGCTTGATTTATAGTCTAACTTTGTCTTCTAATACGTATTACTTATATGTTTTATTCATGCGATATCCTAGGATGCTGAGAATTTAATAAATGTAGCCTAGAATATCTATATTCGCAATTATAACTTTGCTTATACAGCGCATTATACGAATTATTCATTCGCCAACATTTTCCTTCAATGTATTCAGATTCACTGCGAGTTTTGAAATCATATCCAGTTTCGGAATGTGGATGTTTAATAAAATTGTTAGTTTATTTGTAAATACCGTCAACGGCTCTACAACCGCGAATTAACTAACATTCACATACGTATCAGATTCCTGACCCGTCCAGGCCGACTGATCCCTGAATGCACGTTTGTCATTTGTCACTGTCCGTTCAATAATTAACGAACCTTCGATAAGGCTGCCGAGGGCGATCTTTCGGGTAACGGCTCTAATGTTTTTTTCCTATTGGAATTGAAAACGGAAACCATTGCGTGCGAGCGCGTGAGCGGACCCTGCATTCCCATTTAAAACGCAACGCGGGCGAGTCGAGGTTACTGATGACGGTAGACCCATACCTACATTGTCACTTCTAGAAAAATCGATCCTCATTTTAGATTGTGGGAACAATTCATGTTAGGTCTCCTAGAATAGCAGTAAGTACTGAAACAGCAGGAATATTCTAATAGAAAAATTAGATTTTTTTTCGTAAGTCCAACATTTTACACGTACAATTTCTGACTACAGAAGTGCAGAGCACTCTCATGCCAGTTTTCCTCACTGATCGTATGACGCGATTTTACGCAGCACAGGGCAGAGCAGGCCTACTAACAGAGACAAATCTTCGAAATTTACGGATTTTGAAGTTCGCGGTAGGGCCACAGATTTTGGAAAGTGTGTCATTGAGGTAGCAAGGTAGATTAGCCTAATTCACCCACGCTCGCGCAGCAAAGTGGATATACCCCGGCTATCACGCGACATCTCCGACACCGTCACGCCTCGCCTCTGTTTACGTTTTACATTTACAGCGCCACCGATCTCATGATTCTGATTAACCTTGTTCGTACACGATCCCCTTTTTCACATAAATAGTACCGGATGCTGGCAGTTTAATCACATATGTGTATTACGATAATTGCGATAACAACTCTCCAAAAGGTAAAATGACGCGCTCTAGATGCGACGACGTAATTTCAAGCGATTATCCCGTTTTGTAATTTTATTACTTAACAGGTACCAAGCTCTACTTATGTACTGAAATTAACAAGGCTAAATAACCTATGAAATGCGATGATTATAGCTGCAATAGAACTAAATCACGGTAATGCTGTCTTCACGCCGGTAGTCCCATCCATTAGGCCGGTGCAGCGATGTAGCACAATCTAACAGATAGCTTCTTTGCCGCTAAGATAAGGTTAATAAATGGGAGTATTCAGAGTTTGAGATAATTACTGAGAGCACGGAAGATTCAATATTGTAGAAAGTTTATGTATTACGATTTAATGCAATTTATTTGCGCGGCAGGTCAGGCAAGACAAGGCATTATAAATTACTCGTGCCCAATAAAAACAAACTGTTGTTTTGTATAAACATAAACAGACTAGATATATTTTTATGCAAATCAAAAACATATTTTTATTTTTCCGGTAATACAAACGCTTTTTCTGTTAAACTTTTCTTACTATAGAAATAATTATTCGTTTAGACTTTATACGATCTTTGAATGTCCTCTAAAAGGTCTCTAATATGCTATATGCTGCATGAAGCATCACTGAGCAATAATTAGTTGATTGTATTGTCAAGCAAGTTGATGAGTGCCAGTTGAAAGGAGAGATCCGCCACAAAGTCAGCCCGCATCCTATTGTTTTAAGAGCTTTGAAGGCCCAAGTGCATGAATGGCGTGTTCAGTGGTGCTCACATGTAACTCAAGTTACTTATTCACGAAGAATACATATGCCGTAGGCCTGTATCTAGTACAGCTTGATTTCTAAATCCACTACAATCATAGTGTAGTGGAGGTTAGAGTTATACTGGTGACATTATCGGTTACTCATTCATTGTGAATGTTACTCGGTCAATGTCTGTTTCACTTGTGTAAACAATACACACATTCTCAACTGAATAGGGCCAATTATTTTTTCTTCATCCAATTAAGAATCGTATTTTCTCATTCAATCAGCGATGTGATTCACTAAAGTAAACATTGACGATTATGCATCTATAGATATGTAGGTCTGAGCATCTTTCAATTTGTTTATTATTCTGGCACATGATAAAAAAAACCAAAGGAATGAAGACAACCGCGTTACTGATTGAATAATATTCTGATATCATCTTGAAGAAAGTTTACTAAGTAAGACTAATAAAATAAACAAATACTGCAAAAACATAACGCGCATGACACGAAAAATCGTGTCACCATAAGTTAGGAACCTCTACAGACTTAACTATTGCGTATAGCGCTTCCTAATAAAACACGCAAATAAACGTGACAATGTGATAATCCGCAATCCTCAAGGCTAATACGGTAGCATTTGTAAACAAACACCTATCGAAGTTAATATGAAGATCAAATGTCCAAATCCACTTAGCGAGAATGTAGGTTGCCAGCATAAAGCACAATCGGTCGTCTCGGGTTATGGTCTTCACGCATGAGACGGTTCCCACGCTATCAGCTGCTGCACGCGCCGCTGCGCTCGCGCACCGGCGCGAGGCCGTCGCGTCAGCAGCTCACCAGCGCTAGTGTTCCAGTCGCCTATGAACTAACCACTATCATGTGACCTTCAGATATTCACATAAACTATGGGTTTAGAGGACTTCGTTAGAAAAGTTGGTGAGCGTCAAAAGATCGGTAATAAGTACCTGGCGCCAACTGATAACACCGGCGGAACTATGACTCCATCCATACTGAATACGCATTTAATATTAGCCTGCGCTCTGAATTTAGATACGTCAGGTCATTAAAATGTCTGTAGTAAGCGTGGAGCCGATTTGCGTAGTAGTATTTCGCGTAGGTTACGGTTTCGGAAATGCTAAGCCACGCTAGTCGGGAGGCCATGGCCACTACGGCCAGATTAAGATTTATTTGAATGCAACTAAGGTAATGTAACTGTTAATATAATTTCGTGTAGACGCCTCTACTCGTATCTACAAAACTTATCGCACACGACTACTTTTATCAGATGTCATGAAATAAGTTCCGTTCACAGACGCGATGAAACCCTTCATGATCCACAAATCCTTAATTTGCGGCTTTCATTTTTCTACGACGCCGTACCGTACATGGGGTACAACATTGTAGAATATTTCAAACATAGTTACTCTGTAATATTGATGGTATCCGTGAGGTAAGCTGAGTAAGTTTTATAACTACCAAAACCTCAGTAATACAGTCCCACTATATATATTGCTACAAAAATTACCACCGATGGGTCTAAAATACTGCAGTCGTTCATCATACGTAATATAGAAGCCAATTTGCCAACAACATGAACACAGAAGCCGCGGACAATGATAGAGATGATTTATTGACAGTTATACACGTCGCGTCGTGAGCGAAGCGACTAACGGCCGGCACCCGCAACAGGGGAGCAATTTGCGCAGCCACAAAAAACTAACACCAGTAGTCACTACAATAGTTCTTACCTACATGACGTAAATAATGATAGTATAGGAACCATTTCCTGTCGTTTTACTTAATTTATCTAAGTTGGTATTATGACTTGATTCTCTATTTGAATCCGTCCATCACGAAGTTGCATTATACTTCTTTGAAAAATTCTATTACATGGCTTGTTTTTTCCAAACGAATCTAATGGAATCTAATTTAATCTAATGGAGAACGTGATGTATTAGATTCACCTCATCACTGCAGGATGCACACTAACCTGGGTCATACAAGGTTGATCAAAACAAAAATCATCTTTGTGGTCAAATCAGCTTGTGATTTGTAAATTGTAATATTGTCTGTATGGGCTTATCAAAGAGGGCTTGCTGTTGACGCAGATTATGGGTGAAGACACATTTATCAGCATGCGTACGCATTATGTCTTATGAAATTGTCCGTTTAGTATGAAATGTGTAAGCATGCGTACGCGTGCGGAAAGCTGGACGCGGGCTCATACTAAACTGACATTTTCTATAGACAAAATGCGTACGCATGCTGATAAATGTGTCTTCACCCTATACCTGCGATCAATCAAAAAATGTATTTTCTTATTCTTAACATTTGCACTTTCCACTGGAGAGACGGGTCCCAACTTATTTGGATGGGACATTGTTCAAACAGTCAAACTTAAAAATCTATTGAACTTTAAGTGCACAAAAACAAAAGCAAATTTGGTTGATGTAGCGGCTACGACAAAAAAGTAATTTCCGTCACCTCCGTTGTTAGTGATTCGGTAGCGTCTGTTCTTTACAGTTATCCCGTGCTGTTGTTTCACGAGATGAACAAACTTGTAACAATGTTTCTAACATTGTTGCAAAAATTGCAATAAAATATATAGGATTTTATTGCCTTAATCTAGATCGGAACTTGAAGTGTATTCAATAAGTTTGTTGTTGTGAAGACTGGGACTGGACAATGGGGTATCCAAAGTGTATCAAGCGAGAAAGCTGGCGCGTGCATCATTAGCTTTTGAGATGAGGCGGCAACAGATAACGAAGCCATTACGGCGATAATTGCCTTCTAGGGTGAAATTCCAATCGATTCCCGAGCACGAGAGCAATGCACATAGAAACTAGAACTCAGGTGTGGAAACTACCTATAGTAGCTATAGCTAGTTAAAATAGCTTGCGCTGGCTAGGAGCACATGCGTCAAGCTCACGCTTGACTGAAATAAGCGGCTTATACCAACACAAATTAAGGACATACTCTGGCATCGATTGAAAACTAAGTATCGCGATTGATCTCCCTCGCATCAATCTATCAAAAATAGTCTAGAATCGAAGCATGACCAACTTAAGCCGTTAGTAACGGAGTTCTAAAACTGCAAGATTAGATAAGGCGTCACGTTTTTCCCGAGTGTGAAATCGGTAAGTACTTGGCCACTATAAAGCTAGGTGGTAAATGCCATGGTTAAAAGCACTTGTGGTCGATGGCGCCACAACAGGCAAATAACAGCTGTCTGAACTTGGGTCAAAAATAACTGTCCGTACGTTCATCATGTTCTAACGGTACTGATGCAGACGTTTAGACAGATTAAATCGCTTTGAGCTGTTCCAATGGGAATCAGTATAAATGTGAGTATGGTGGTGCACCGTTCTAATGTTTCGCTGGATCTAGCAACAGTAGCAACTATTGGTTTGGTTGATGCCAGCACTCGAAAAATGGCAATACGAGGGCCGACCCTGAGGCTCACTGGCGATTACGAAATATCCAGAATTAAATTAAAAAGACACGGCCAAGCTATTAACCTACATTTGTGTAAGATATTCTATAAAGTAATTAGAGTACAAAGCAATTTAATTAGTCGCGTACTGAGTCACTAGGGAGTGTCGTCGTATTAGCACTAAATGATATTTTGAACTCCTAGTAGGTACGGGCTTGAAACTGGGTTAAAAGCTTATCGTTGTTACGGCTTAGGATCACAGTACACTCGCGAATTTATCGACTGTACCAAGGTGTGTTCTTATTATTAACCTAAAACTGTGACACCAGGGACTTATCGTATGTAAATGACAAGTACAGAGAATATAAGTAGCTAAACTGAACGTAACAGGCGGAGCCACACCGCTTTTCAAATAAAATAAATATCTTATAAACCAACATTTATCTGAACTGTCTCGGAGGCTTAAATGATAGCAAACAGACGGGCACGGTTACTTTCGTATTTATAATATTACTATGGATTAATAAGAACATAACTTAATTATTCCAATTGTTGTCAGGATGAGTCTCCCCTACGACGGCGTGATCTATACGTATAACAATTGACACTAATCCGATCAAGTATTATAGATTGAATGTAGAGCGCCGGGGCAATAGGATTACTGAGCAAGCAATTGCTCGCAAGCAGCTTTACGCCTTTACAATAATAGTCTTACACTGAACCGATTGAATTTTACAAGCTTACACTATCTTAAAGCAGCTCATCTCATTGTCCATCTTTAATATTGTCTAGTCCAGAGAGCTAAATTATGCAAATCCGTGTTAAGAAGTTTAAGAACGAATGACTTAGACATGCATTTGCAACATAATGATGTTTTGTTAATTATTTAATGTAAAAAGTACTTTCCAGACGTACTACTAATATTGCATCGCTCAGGCTCACATTAACTTAAAGCATGTATTTTATTATCCAATTCCAATGAATATTTTAAACGCAGTTGTCAGCGGTTGGTCCAGAACACTATGCGATGCAAGAACTTTACGGTGTAACGGCATTGTAGGTAAATTGTATACCTGTGCCTTGTTAATTATATCTTGTGCGATTCCTTCAGAAATTTGCTATTCATATCGAATCTCTTTAGTTCATATCATATTAACATGAGCAGCTCTCTGCATATGTTATCCGTTTCTGGATAAGCGCACTAAACATGCAAATCTACTCTAACATTAACGTTCTAGGTCTTTTTACTATTTACACAGGTAGTTTATGAACCTATATTAATTTACTTTGGTATCTTGTAAATGGCTAACGATTATGATGACGATTGCTGAGAAAGCGTTTACGGGGTCAAATAAATAATTGATTTAAATTATCTACAAAACCCTCAATATTTCAAGGTGAGAGAAGCCCACATTTGATGTTTAACAGAAGATTAAATATTTAACCCCTATTTTAATGTAAGGCAATGCTACAGACAGTAAAAAAGACTGTCATATTATTGTAAACAAACAGATAAAACTACGACGAGATAAATGAACTCGATGGAATGGCATAACGCCACAGGCAACGTCGTCGGAAGATCGGAACCAAAGATATCCAACAAAACTGTCCTCTCGTGTGACAAGTCCCGCAATAATGACGCACATAAATCATAACTAGACACTACCAAGGCACTTCTCAGTCTTTCTTAGTAACCACAAGTACACAATCTTGGACCGCATCTTTCTGCTTCCCACGTTGTACCTAAATTTAATTAATGATTTTGAAATGTTTGAATAGAATGACATTAATATTTCTCGATTCAAAAATACTATCTCTCTGATAAGTAAGCTTCTTGACTCTTGACTCAAAAAGTTCAATTACCACACCGAGACAAATTGGTTATCATATCAAAAGTGGGGGAATTATAAATGACAAAACGCGTCGGCCCCTTCGGAACTCGGAAATTAAAATTTATTTTATCTGCGGTCCACCATCGCGTTCCGAAGAGTTTCCATCGTGATTTGTGATGAAAAAATAAATTCAAGAACAATACCTATACATAAATTAATATTCATCATCATCAGCCTATGATAGTCCACTGCTGGACGTAGGCCTCTCCTATTAACTATGCGTATAGACGCATTAGGAGGTAAATGCCCATAATCGCCACGCTGGGTAAGCGGATTGGCGATCGCAGTAATGTGTCCACTATGATGACTAGGGTTAGGAATTTTGGTGGCATTAGGTGGACAGAGTACAGTGGAGTCGTCGTTTAATTTTTTTATGATTGATTGAATAATGAATTAATCAGAAATAATAAATAAATATATTCTTTTGAACAGGGTTTCGCCAATTTTAAGTATTAAATCATTTCATCTTTAATATTTGGCTACCTATGAATTGAAGTTCAATAATTTTTTGTAATATAGCTTATGATTGTATCTCCTTGGGGATCACGGGCTTACAAATCCCGGTTTTTTGATAGGCTTGCGCGGGGATACAGATCCAACACGTAGAGGCCCTTTGGAGAAATTTGCTGTGTTGTACACCTGCTGCAACCCATTCACGGGCACATCAATAGATATCCGTAAACTGGTCCCAGCAGGCGTATAGAGACTATTGAGAAGGAATGGAAAAGACTAATGGGCTATGGTGATGGAGGATGGATGGATCAGAAATGGAGCTATAGAAAAGAGGTCCGGACACCTGCCATAACAATGATTTCTCTATGCTATCGAGGCAGGCGGTGACTCACCGCCGACTAGATGGGCCCCCGTAAATGCCGTCACAAGAGACAGCCAGGGGCAACACCGGTGTAGGCGGCTCAGGAGTGTAGAGAGGTGTACACCGCTTTCTGCGCAGTGGCTTGACTAGCTTATGATTATTATTATAATATTTACGGTCTTCGAGAGAACTAGAACCTTAAAAATTAAATCAATAAATTTTCTCATATACCAACATTTTGAATTGAAAATTTATATTTTGCTAGTTTCTCAAAAATAAAATTCATGTTATTTATTTAAATCCCTTGATAAATCCAGCTTGAAATTAATACTATTACGTTATTATTTTATAAGTTAATCATTTATTCAAGTTAAAAATGTTTGTAACATCGACTCCACTGCTCTATGTTCAATAAATGCCACCAAAATCCTAACCCTAATGATGACGCTGCTGCCCATCATCAATCTTTAATCAAGTATGGTCAGTGACACTTCAATCCCTTAGTCGACTCTTACGACACCCGCAGGAGGAGTTGGGGTGGTGACAAATGTATTCTTTCTGCCGTCACCACACGGCCAATTAATATTACATCAATGATTTTAACAACAAATACTTCTTCAATAGGTATAAATAAGAAAAACGCGCGTGGAAAACTTTTAATTTAAGTAGGGTAAAATTAAGTTAGCAACAGATACGACGCATTTTCAATGGCAGTCATTGCCGTCAAGGGCAATTAGTACTCTGTGTGCAATACATATTTTTAGCTCTCCATAAAATAAAACCCTGAACAAGGTAGTTACTAGTTTGACCATCATAAATGTTTATTGCTAACCGCTACATGAAATAGTCATATTGTTACTTGCGTTGCGGATATTTTATGAGCTATTAACCAGAGAATCTTCAATTTAATATGCCTTTGTAAAGAGGATACTTTGCCATGATTTGATTTTAATGCACGCTTATTAAAAGTAAGCATCAGTTCTAGGTCTTGAATCGTGTTTACGTACTCCGTATACTCGCTTATGTAATCCTTATGGTGCGAATATTGTTCTATTGGGGGTAGACACTTGGAAAAGCATGGAAACGTAGACACCCATTTCTTTGTTTCATCTCAAGTGTTTTCTCCCCTCGTGGATCAAGAGCTA
This sequence comes from Thaumatotibia leucotreta, assembly GCA_025490895.1. NCBI lineage: Eukaryota > Metazoa > Arthropoda > Insecta > Lepidoptera > Tortricidae > Thaumatotibia > Thaumatotibia leucotreta. Next base: position 7,433 of record JALPQI010015718.1, on the reverse strand, counting down.
CGTTGTTTTACAAAATGTTTGGCAAACGTAGGCGAGTCTAACTTCAAAGCGGACCAGTATAAAAACATTTTCCGATTATCAGTGGTTCTTATAAATGACGAGGTCGTTCTTAGTTTGGTTGGTTGTAACATTCGGCTCCAGAGGCTAGGAAGCGACAGAAATGTATCTAGACGAGAGGAGTCAGGAATTATGTCGGGACATATGGGGCGTTTGAGCGGGTGACGTACCGCGCCGCTATTGTAAAAGTTAACAAGTCGGTCTGTAAGTGTTATCGCTGCTAATTTCTCCGGGGAAATTCCGCTTTAATTTTGATTACAATGGAAGGGGTAAAAGTCTAGTTGAATAGAGCACTCCAAAATATGATAATCCTGAAATATGGAGTGTTTTTGTGAAATATTCGCATAAAATTATTATCTCTTTAATTGATGTCAGTTAGTTTTCGTGCCTATTTTACGTGCTTCTATAAAATATAAGAAATAATATGTTTAAGCTCATATATATTTCATAATAAACGTAAATGTAACGTAACTGATTATTAACTGATTAGCGCCAATATTAACAGTGTTTAGTTGGTCTTCAAAATATTTCCCTCAGAATAAAACGCTGAATCCAGTTTCCCATCAAACCTCCGCAACGGAATAAGGTAATCGATTGTGTTAGGTGTCGTATTGCCGAACACAGAATGCCGGCTCGGATACGGAGCGTGCTCGCATACAATGGGATTTGTTCTCGACGCGTCGGAATGCGGTCAAAAATACAGCCTTTTATTCCGATGTAATGCTCAAAAAGGCTATACAGTACTTTTTGGAGGATATGAGATAGAGTCAGGATATTTTGTGCCCGCAATATTGTTCAACAGTCTCGAAACTGCTTTAAGCAAGGCATTAACTAATATTGGATCAAAAGCAATGTGAATGTTAAATAGCCTCTATGGTTATTCATTTTCTGTGGCATTAAAAATACTCTGAAAACGCACAAAATATGAGTTATAGGAAGGTATTGAGATAAGGAAAGCATATTTCTTTGCCACGATAACTTTTGACCTAATGCCCGGCCCAGTAATGATAATATCTAGTATTTTTACTGTGAATTTATACTAATACAATTGGCGTTTGTTTGATAGTAGTGTGTATAGGTACATTTATTTCAAATATTAAAAAGTTATATGCATAGATAAAGAAATATCTTAATTTTTAGGTGGTGTGATTGTTCTATCTTAATCTTAAAGTATTTGTGAAGTCCTTGCTTAATTCATTCAATGAGCCCTTGATTAATTGAATAAATAAAAAATACAGGAAAGCTTGTCATTTTGATCAAATTTATTGAATAATTATAATTGGTGTCCTGTGACTCCTGTCCACAATGTGACAAACTGATACTCTTTTATCAGTAAACCCATATATCACTTCACTACTTGATCAAATGAAAAACGGCGCGTCCGGATTTGTGTCGTACCTAATGGGCCGTGTCAAATCCCAATTGAACTTATTAAATTGAATTTGTTGCAACGCTGATGATGAATAATCGTTCGGTCAGGATATATATTAGACTATACAATTGTAAAATGCAACATTATGAAAGCGTTGACATTGACTTATAAAGGTATTATACCAAACACATACCAGTAAATAAGAAAAAAGTATAGGTAAGTGTGCCAATCTAAAAAAACTAAACGTGCAAATGTACAAAAATAGACACAAGTATTCTAAATATACACAAAAGAAAAGCGAATGAGCGAGCGCCATTACGAAATAGTAAAGAAAAAGAAAGGTAAACAGAAACAGACAATTTTCAACCTGCAGCGCACTATTGATTGGTTTAGGCGCCTCTCAGTCCGCGCTTGGCTGCCCACTGTACGCCACCCACATTATTATCATTATTATTGTGGGTTGTTGCCAATTCCTTGACATTGGCAATATAAAACATGGAGACCTTCGATGTTAAGTACTATCAAGTTCAATGTCTCGAAAAGATTATTTATTAAGCATGTTTAATAGTTACACTGGCTGGTGAAGCCTCAATTCTAAGCACTTTAGGTGGCACTCATGCATAAATTTGCTTGATCAGATTAGACGTATTACGAAAGCGTTGTAAATCCAACTTTACCTTGCCAATATATTTACTAAAAAAAGGTATGATCCCATATTTCGTAAATGGGATACAACGTATTTTGTACATGAAAGCGTTATGGAGGGTACGTAACTGCGTCAACTAAATTGAGTTTGAGCGCGATCGACTTTAGTGAAGCACTGTGTCGCGTTGTAGACGTGATACGCGAGTTTCCGATCCTATATATTCCCACAAATCATAACTTAAACGTTCTTTGCTCGCCTCAATTGTCTTCCTGCAAGGTATATGGTAGGTATAGGTTCAAGGTTATAAAGCCTAGCTTCCTGTATGGATGGACCCATCCCCCATAATATCATAAACATTTAGTCAACATGACTAACCATGATTCTGTTTTGTTGCAGATTTCACAATGAAGAATAGGAATAGATTTTGCATGGGGTCTTGGTTTGTGGCGCTGGCGGCGATGATGGCGGTTCCCACATTGGCGGACGATGGCATGGCGGGCATATACAAGACACAGTTCAATCTCGTGACCACCTCGAGCACACTTAAGTGGGCAAATCTGAAGAAGGAAAACATGGAGAACTATGTCGTTGGAGCAAAAACTGACGATGGTAATACATAACTTTAACTAATTACAAATCCGTATTGTACTAATTGTAACAAGTAACTACTGTAATAACGTGACAGTACAGTCACGTCTAAAAATATGTATACAAAAACAAGGTTGCATGAATATGTAGTCATATATTGTATCAAAAATATGTATCTATTACTGACACCAAAAAAATATATCCATTAAACTATTTCAGTATTATGTAATCACAAAATGCTTCACAAAGTTTCATACTTAAATAAATTCCATTTAAATGTATTCACCTCGTAGTCAAAAATAAGTATACATGAATGGTTTCCGTTTAAATGTAACCACATCAATTTCTCAAATATTTATATACGCCGTTTGATTCATAAATATGTATTCAGACAGCAAAAACAAACCTTGCCTGACTGGCATAGAATCGTAAGTTGTATAATTAACTGATTTTACAATTCACGAAAACAGTGCAGACTTGTCACTGCATACATCTATCTCACGATTATTCTATGACGCACCTGACAGTCCAAATTTTTAGATTGAGCTCAGTTGTAAATATTGTGTATTTCAGTTTAGGGTCATTCTCAGAAAAGTGCCCTAAGCATTTTTTTGTTTTTATTTTAATAATATCAAGTTTTTTCTACTCAGTCAAAATCGGAACGGCATTTTGCAACTAACAGGAGAAAAATCTCCCTAACATTTTTTTGTCGCCATCACAAATATCCATATTATTCAGGGTGCTCAAAAATATCTGAACATGCACTCTAATGTCTTGAAAATAGTCGTATAGCCTATATTTTTATAATTGTCATCGAATTATATTGATAGATTATATTGATAGTTATTTATCTTGAATTTATTATTTATTAGCAGCACTTCAAACCTTAACTTCTTTATTTCGATTTGCCCTAAGAAAGTAATAAGAAAAATACAAATTTAAAAGTGGTATTTACTTTATTATGTATTTAAATATTTATCACACGGGTTACTCACGTAATTTAAGTCGATAATTGCTAGACATGTTTCGATCCATTTAGAGGATCCTCATCATGGAGTATCCACGACCAAAGCCCGACGTCTACTGCGGGCTTGCGCTCTGCTAGAGCGGGTGCTGGCCGCGGGCAGCGCTGGCGGGGGCGGCGAAGGAGGAAAACTACCCTCATTGTCACTTTTGTCGAAAAGCGGGTTGCACACAACACTCACTACGTCGCTAGGTAATAAGGGCACGTCTACAGTCTACACTGTCTACCGATGCAATACCTAAAACCGTTTTCCAACCAGGTGGCACTGACCAAGAACAATCACGATTAAAATTCGGGTGGCGACTTATTTCGATGGCTTCCCGTATTTTCCGTGGCACGATGAACTTTTCTCTTGCAAGTACGGTGACCTTATCGAACCTAATGTAGTGCGTCGAATCCGAATCCAATACGTGTTCCGTCACCGCTGAGCCCTGGCTGTCACGATTTCTCAGACATCGTATATGCTCAGATAGTCTCGTCGATATGTTCCGGCCGGTTTCCCCAATGTAGTTCATCCCGCAGGAGCAGGGAATCATGTACACTCCCGGGACGTTTAAAGGCTCCCTATCTTTTGGCGAACGTGTCCACTGTCTTAGTTGCGCATGAGGGCGGAAAATCGTCTTGATGCTATATCTTCGGCGTAACAAGTGTCCGATCTTATCCGTCACCCCTTTAATGTAAGGTAAAAAGCTTCAGTTGTAGCCATTATCATGCAGTTCATGCCTCACATGGTGCAGCTCTCGGTCTATGTACTGGGGATCATGTCTATGAAATGGGTGATGGTGTGAATCAGCCCTTAGATAACGGTCCGTGAGCGTTGGCTTCCGATACACCGTAGTAGTGCATAAACGTCCACTGGGATTTCGTATAACAAGGACATCCAGAAATGGCAATGTTAGGCACCGAAAAATAAAAAAATAAATAAATGGATCGAAACATGTCGAGCAATTATCGACTTAAATTACGTGAGTAACCCGTGTGATAAATATTTAAATATGTTTGAGTCTCACGTTAGTTATAATTCTAAAAATACTTTATTATGCTTGACAAACAAAACGATTCTTCTCTCTTTCAGTTATAAAATAGTAGTTTTAATTTTAGTAACTTATATAAAATAATAATACTTATGAGTTTCATAAACAGCCACTACCTATTTTTTACTAACTTTAGATAGGTTCCGTATTATAAAAGAAAGTCACTGGCCACATGGAAAAAAAACATTTTAAAATAGATTACAATTAGACACATCAAAATATCAAATTGTGTTTACATATATTATCTATTAATCAAACGGCGTATACAAATATTTGCCAAATTAGTGTGTTTTTGACTACGAGGAGGATACATTTATATGAAATTTATTTAAGTATGCATCTTTCTGAAGCATTATGTGATTACATAATACTGAAACTGTTGAATGGATAACATTTTTTGGTGTCAGTAATAGACACATATTTTTGATGAAAATGTGTGGCTACATATTTTTCAAATCTTATTATGTATACATACTTTTAGACGTGACTGCGTCCGGATAATAAACTTTTATTACTTATTTAAAAGTCCCGTCTCTTGTCAAAATAAGGGAATGAAACTAATATGAATACATATAAAACCAGAAGGGTGTGTCCGAAAACTCCGAAAAGGAACTTATGTGTTGTTGATATCCCCGTTTACATCTTTTTATTTAGCGAAGTATTTCTGCCACTACAATTTAGTTTACGCTTCATCCATTTCATGATTATTACATCACTGGGAAGTAGGTAAACATAATTATAGGTATGAATAAATTTCTGATACATTTGCAAATATTTAAATTAGCAAATGAATGAATATTTGAATTCCTATCAATTTAAAAGATTTTCGATTTTGATTTAATTAAATTCGAATATTTCTAATGTAGGTATTGTATAGTTACTACCATAGATCGATCGATACGATCATTTTATATTATCATATAGTATAGTAAACTTGTATTTTAATTGTTACAGGATCACCTATCTATATATGCAGAGCAAATCATGACGGCGATATATTGCTTGGACATTTAGGACCTCAGTATACTAAGTGCGCTGTGTCTGAAACCAAAGCTTATGAGACATTCGAAGTTCTAGAAAATATTGAAAATGCCTCGCTTATTGTATGGAATCAATGGAACAGATTCAGTCCAAGGCCAGATGGTGCTATAGTGGTCAATCCATCCGTGAGTTCGGTTCTCATCGGCAGGGCCGATAATATTGCAAGAATCTCATATGGACAGGATACTGGCCGCATAATTACTTACGATGAGCAAACTAAAGACGAAGGTGAAGTGCTAATTGAAATTGAACCTGTAAGTTACAAGCTAGAAGATATACAGCTGGAAGAAAAAGCGTTCAGACAGAAAGATCCCATCATATTCCAGGAATTAGTTCTTTCAAATGAAAAAGACTATCCAGCCACCGCAGACCAAGAAGCCGTGTACGAATATAACTATACCGTTTCTTGGGGTCACGGCCATGGCCTTTCCGCTGGCTTAGATACGACGATAGAAATGCCTGATGGTCCTATTAAGATTAAATGGGCTATCCCGTTAAAAGAAGAAAGAAAAGGACTTTATAAAATTGAAAAATACTTGGAACCCGGTACATCTTGTAATGTAACATTCAGAGGAAACTACACTGACCGGGACATGCAATACACTGCTACGTTAATAACCTATTATAAAGATGGTTTAACTAGATCAAGGCAGCTACAAGGGGAAAGAATTGAGAACACGGTCGACGTTGAAGCAATTTATGGCGAAGTTTATTTCACCGGCAATTACAGTTTGGTGCCTACAACCACTACAACCACAACGACGACTACCACAACTACTACCACTACAACACTTCCTCCTCCACCAGCTTCCGAAGAAGAAGTTAATGACAATAGCATCGCTAGTGATATTAGGAAGCCTGATCAATCGGGGGGAATGGATGGCACGATGTTAGGTGACAGTGGCGAAAATATGGCTAAAGCACCCCCGGCCAAGGAAGAGATTAAATCCGCTTCTGTAGGTCCACTAGGCAGCAAACCGAATACCGCTGACAGGAGTGCATTCGCTTTAAGCTTACTTATTATGACGCCATTATTTGCTATGATGCTTTAAACAGTCAAGATCTTAGAATTCCTGTAAATAGTCAAACGGATGTTATAACATATTCGCTTTGTTTCCTGATTAAGCTTGATGATCTAGAGTAACAAAAATATTTTGCGGTAAGATGTAGAGGAGAATTCTCGACATTCCTGTTATGTGATTAATTCCATGTAAAATATGACGCCAAAACAAATCACATGACTGTAAATATATATTGTATATAGTATCGAGTATAAATCGACGTCGCCGAGCGACAACTTAGAAGGATTTTCAAAAGCAGTGGAAGAATTGGAGATACCCAGCAATGTAGGTAGGAAAATTAATGATGCTGTATCATTATTGCTGTTGTTACCAATGAAAGTAGTATTCAACCCACACAGAATCGAAGCCTAATATTTTCGATAAGGAACAAACAAGTAAACATAATGGACTAAATAGGAAAATGACACCATAATAATACAATATAGTGATGACTTTCAATTTGAACTGTTATCATTACAATTTACAATCAAATGATTAAATAAATAAAATATAATGATATGATTTTTTGCGAATTTTCTGATAATTAAACCAAAATAATGTGGATTCAAGGTTTAGCATTTGGTGTTCAGAACTATGCAAATCATTAGAG
>JALPQI010015717.1:0-25678 GCA_025490895.1 Thaumatotibia leucotreta | reverse complement strand
TAAAATTCTAATTTGTACTCGAAGAAATATTTTCCGTCTGTTGCTATGTAATTTTATTGCACGCACGTCATATAAATACAATTTTCAACAATATAATGTATCTATTCCTACTTACATATATGTGTCTAAATATTCATTCCTTTTATTTCCTACTGGCGCCTTAAAATCAACCATTTGCATAATGTCTAATTTATTTATTTTTAAACTTGAAAATGGCTAACACGATTTTTAATGGATATTATCAGAATGTGAGGGGCTTGCGAACAAAAGCTGTTGAGTTTTTTTCTAAAGTAGCACAGTCAGACTATGACTTTATTTGCCTTACGGAAACTTGGCTTACTCCTGATTTTTATGATGGGGAATTCTTTGATAACGATTTTAATGTGTTTCGATGCGATCGGTCGGCGGCGGACAGCGGCGCGGCGCGCGGCGGCGGCGCAGCGGTGGCTATCCGCGCACGCTATCAGCCCGTGCGCCGAGAGTGGCCCGTGCCGCCGCGCGCCCATTGTGATTGCGTCTGGGTGTCGGTGCCAATACCGCGAGATTCTTGTAAACCAAATACTCGTAATCCGCATCAAGAATCATTTTTGAATATTGCTTGCATTTATATTCCTCAAGGTTCCGGACATAGAGATTCACTGACTTCCTTTTTTGATATTGCCGGTCAGATCGTTACTGAAAGGCCAGCTGATTTGTTCTTGTTTACAGGAGATTTTAATATACCGGAAGCCGAGTGGGTGAGTCAACTGCCCCTGGGAATGCATTTAAATTCTGGTAACAGTCACGCAACACACTTATTACACGATTTTTTATCATTTACCGAATTAGTACAATTTAATTGTGTTGAAAACGTCAATAAACGCATTCTCGACTTAATATTCTGTAGTACAGAGTGCACAATCGCTGCATGCGACCAGCCACTCATTCAGGAGGATAACCACCATAAAGCACTGATAATTTCCTTGCATTTTAACCTGCAACCTTACCTTAATCCAGCTTCTAGTATTACTTACAATTTTTCTAGCGGTGATTATAACAAAATTAACTTAGAATTGTCTAAAATAAATTGGTACTTGTTGTTTGAAAATGAAGATTTGACATGCTGCATCACAAAATTTTACGATATTTTGAATAGGTTGGTTAGTAATCACATTCCTAAGCGTAAGATTAATGCTCCCAGATCGGCCCCTATTTGGTACACTAGACCACTAATAAAGGTGTTGCGTGAAAAGCGAAAGTTTCATAGTCTATGGAAAAAATACCACAATCCCTTAGATTATGAGTCCTTTAAAATACTACGCAAACGTGCAGAAAAAATGGAGCGGCACTGTTATAACAGTTACATTTATTACGCTGAGCACAAAATAAAATCGTATCCTAATTATTTCTGGTCATATATTAAATCAACTAAATCTAAAAATAAAATGCCTCAGACTATGAAATATAAAGATTATGAAACCTCGAATGGTGTAGAAATTTGTAACCTATTTAACGATCACTTTCATTCAGTTTTTGAAACGTCACAAAATAACTTACGTTTAGATACCTTATTGCCACCCTCTGAGCCCTTAATTGATATGAGTAGTATTGATATTAACCGTGCGACTGTGCATAAGTTACTAAACGCAATTAATATTAACAAGGGTGCGGGACCCGATGGTATCCATCCCATATTCATTAAAAATTGCTCAACAAACCTAGCATATGCATTAACAGTTATTTTCCGTAAATCTATTAAATCTGGTAGTGTCCCTGATATCTGGAAAAGAGCGTTTGTGACTCCTATCCCTAAAGGTCAAGTAAGCCACAATATTGAACAGTTTAGGCCTATTTCAAAATTATGTCAATTCAACAAAATTTTTGAAAAAATCGTCACTTCACAAATCACTCAAGTAGTGAAAAACCACATTAGTCCCAATCAGCACGGTTTCTTTAAGGGTCGCTCAGTAGACACTAACCTTTTGACTTTTACTAATGATATCATAGACGCAATGGATAAAGGCGCATGTGTAGAAGCCGTGTATACCGATTTTGCCAAAGCTTTTGACAAAATAAGTCACAATAAGCTTCTTCTGAAGCTTTGGCACTTCGGAATACATGGAGACTTATTTCGCTGGATTAAGTCGTATATCGAAAATCGAAGCCAATGTGTAGTCTTATGTGGTTACACGTCTCAATGGAAGTCCATTAGCTCCGGTGTGCCACAGGGATCTCATTTGGGCCCCTTGCTGTTCACGCTTTTTATTAACGATATCGATAAATATATCAAACATTCTAAGGTGTTGCTTTACGCAGATGATACAAAAATTTATAAAATCATTAATTCTGTAGACGATTATTCTTTGTTGCAAGATGATCTGTTAAATTTTGAGACCTATTGTTCTAATAATCATTTATTCTTAAATCTAAATAAATGTTTTGTCATTAATTTTTCAAAAAAAAAATCAAATAATCCCTATAGCCTTACGTTATGCAATAATCGTCTGAGTAGAGTGACACAAATCCGTGATCTTGGCGTTCTGATGGATTCAAAACTATCGTTTATTCCGCATTTGGACTACGTAATAAAAAAGTCATTTCAACAATTAGGTTTTATTCTACGATTAGCAAGACCATTTAAAAATAGTGCCACTTACAAAATCCTCTTTAACAGCTTTGTTCGCAGTCATCTCGAGTTTGCGTGCGCAGTTTGGAAACCTTATCACAAAATCCATATTGAGAGAATAGAACGGATACAAAGAAAATTTGTAAAAACTCTCGACTTTAGGACTGGTCATGCCCATGTTAATTATAATGAATCGCTAACTCATCATAAACTCCAAACTCTCAGTGATCGTCGAGACTGTGTAGATTCCGTCCTTCTCTACAAGATCTTGCACAATACTCTGGATGTCCCCTCATTACTACATCAAATATATTTAAGTGTCCCCTGTAGAGGCCAGCGCCAATGTAGGAAAAAGAGATTATTCTCAATACCCTTTTGTAGAACTTTTTATGCGAAAAATATATTTATTAGACGTGCTTGCATACAATTTAACAAAAATAAAAAACTTTATGACATAGATTTGTTCAATTGTCCACTTAAAACTATTAAATGTGTTTATCACTAGTGTCACATAGAATTAAAATCATAGCATAAGCATACGGTGTGTTAGGCGTGTTGACATCTTTCTATTGAAACAGAGGATTGATATGCAGATTTTTAGCCAAACCGTGAGCATTAAATGATAAAAATTAAAATATTAAACGTAATTAATTTTCCATTGATTACTTTGATACCTAATTTGAGGGAAATAAAATTAGTTGTCCAGTTAATTCAATTATTTGTCAACTCTTAATACTTGAAAAAAAAATCCGTATTATTGCCCATTTTCTTGGAAGCCTGGGTCATGGTAGCACACTGTATGCTTAATGCATGTATAACATATGTAACTAAGTGGCATTATGTTTGTGCACACTAGCATACCTTCAACGGGAACGGAACCCGGGCTACTTTATAATACCTATTATCACCTACACTGAAGATTATTATTTAACCTACACTGTATTACTCTTTTTTTTTTAACTATTCTTAACATATACCTATATGTACATGTATACATAATGTAGACTGCAATTTATATCATATAAGGAAACTCCAGGTCTTAAATATTTTGTAATATTTATAAGTATTTTTTGTATGTGACTGTTTGTTTCTAAATAAAATTAAAAAAAAAAAAAAAAAAAAACAATAATTAAGAGAACTGGTGCCGTAGAAGGTGTTAAAAACAACAAAAGAGTGTAAAGGAAAGCGTCAGGCAATGTTTTAGCTACCAAATGTTAGAACAGAGGTTTTAAATTATTATGATTTCATTAATTGGTCAAAAGAAATACAATAGAACCTCCAGTGAATATGAAATATAGTGACGCAGAGATTTCAAAAATGATACACAGGAGATAAATTATTTCAGATTGAAAACTATCCTTGTCGCACTCAGGCAGTGGAATGGTGCATCAAGCTCGTAACTGAGGCTTCGATATCTGTTTGTGTACCAGAAGCGAGAGATGGGTCCATTCATTGTAAAATAAAGGCCAAGCAGGACATATCAATGTTTGACACAAAGTCCCAGTATTTCAGAGAGAATGAAGAGTCTATTGCTTCGGATTTCGAAGGTTTAGCATCACACCTGATATTTTTTTTATTGTTTATTGTATTATTATTGTTCTAAAGTTATTAGAATTAAAACATTAGCAAAAAAATTGGTTTAACAAAAATGTTGAAAATAACTGTAATTTGCGTTTTTCTTCAAACTTCAAATCTGATGCGCCACCTCAAGACGTTGATGTAGAACCTTGTAATTTTTTTTCTAGACATCTGAAAATGTCGAACATCGATTGGTAATACAGGAAAAACTAAATTAAAAAAAAATAATTTTCGCTCCACCCTACTGAGCATTGTAGGGTTGGACATTACCCGCCGCGATTCCTATAGGTATTAATGTTTTTTCAAGTTTTTTGCAATCAGATCCTTAACATTTACTCACGTTACGACGCGGCCTACTCTTAGTAAGGGCTGTAATTCGCGAGATACAGATACCTACTGCTATTGTGTGTCATACAGGATGTAATATTTTACAGCGTTCTTTAGGATTACCTAGTTTTTGCGATCCACATATTAGCTCGTACGTAAAATTACGTACACATTAGGGTGTTCCTTATTTTTGCAATAATAATATATTGAACACAAATTAGGGGTCGGTCTAATTTTTGTTTATAATAATTGAAAAGAAAAACAAATATGGTTTATTTATAAAATAACAAAATGAGAGGGTGTCTCATAGAAAATTGCAATCGGGAAAGCAAAGAGCTTCTTTATTGGTTCGAACACCCTACAAAATTGCAAAAAAAAACCACCCTGGTAGGTACACATTTTAATTAAAATATCGTAATATATCAAAGAAATAGGAACACGTTCACGAACGTGCGAGGTGGGATTTGAACCGACGTTCTCAGCTTTCGCGTCTGATGGCTGATGCCTACCTTTCAATGAAAAGAATTTATTAATAACTTTAGGGTACAAGTCAAGGTTACAAAACAGTTTAAATAATAATAGTTATTGGGTACAGTACACTCAAAAGTACCTACCTACAACTTTACTTAAATGCTATGATTTTTACTTCAAAAAAACTTGCCGGAAAAAACTTTTCAATGTCATAAAACTGTGATTTCAGTAACCAATTTTTTAGTCTAAATTTGAAATTTTCAAAGGAAGGTGCATCCCTAATACTTCTAGGTAGGTGGTTATATATACGTGGACCAAGTACAGTCGAGTGCATTAATATATAGTCACATTTGTAAGGGATCAGTATGGAGAAGTGTATATATATTAATGCCCTTGACTGTACAAGTCAGCCTCTGTAGCCTAGTTGGTAGTGACCATGCCTACGAAGCTGGAGGTTCCGGGTTCGAATCCCGGCGAGGGCATTCTTTGTGTATTTATTTATCACAAATGTTTGTTCCTTGGTCATGGCTGTGTATGTATCTAAGTATCTATACGTATCTATCTATTATATATATCGTCGCCTGGTACCCACAACACAAGCCTTAATTGAGCTTACCGTGGGACTAGGTTGATTTGTGTAAGATGTCCTAAGATATTTATTTATTTTATTTATTTAAGTACATAAGCAGAACGTCCGCTTTTCGCCAGTTTATTTGGTACTGATGCGAGGCAGCCCGCGTTTCTGTTACTACGCAGCTGGCGATTTGGGTTTACCTTTTTACAGTAAATCGTTTTAGATTGGTGTGTGTAAATATGGCCACCTGTTGAACAAGGACACACAATACAGCGTAGTTAAACGAAAAGGATCCAACCTCTGAAATGTATCACTGACATTAATGACGTTTCTTTTGGAGATAAGATTTATATTCAACTGACCGCTTTTTTTGGACAGGGATCTTTTCCCTTTACTACGTCCAATAGAGCAATAATTGGGTGTCCAAAAGTAAAAATACTTGGCATATAACCAAAAATTAAATGTATAGACTTACCCCCTTATTCATAAACGTTAACAAACCTTTATGAATAAGGGGGTAAACAACTATGTCAGTAGGTAAAGTAAGTCATAATAAAAATAAATTGTCATAACTCATAACAAAGGGTACTAGCAAATAAAAAGTATATAAAGAATGACTACCGTAACCGTGCTCTATAAAATGTCCACCCTGTAGGAGCTTAATTACTTGTGTTACACCCGTGTCGCGTCAATATTGGAATCTCGAATGTACAAAAGGATGCATTCAGCCATACAAACCGGGTCATACAACATACAACTACCGGTTGTTTTCTGTAGCGGGAGCAATTACATTTAGCAATAGAAATGTTAATCAAACTTTGTTAGCCTCCGTAGCCTAGTTGGTAGTGACCCTGCCTACGAAGCTGGAGGTTCCGGGTTCGAATCCCGGCGAGGGCATTATTTGTGAATTTATTTATCACAAATATTTGTTCCTTGGTCATGGCTGTCTATGTATTTAAGTATCTATATGTATGTATCTATGTATTTAATATATCGTCGCCTGGCACCCACATCACAAGCCTTAATTGACAACATTTCATTTTTTTTAGTGGGGTATTTTATGTTATGTGTCGAATGATATTAATATTTTAAGGGATACGTGTTTTTTTATTTTACCTGAAAACTATTTTTTACATGTAAAATATCAAATATAAAAGTAGCGAATTCCGAAAGGTCCAAAGTATATTGTGACGTCATCTCTATGCCTGAAAGCATTGATTGCCTTTGCATTTAAAAAATAGACTGTTGACAGTTGACATGACGTTTGTTGTAACTGTCAGTAGTGCCAGTGTCAAAACTTTAAATTTAACTTGAACTCATTGAACTGGACAGACACTATTTTACCTGTAATGGATACAGTTAAGGCGTCAAAGGAGCCCTATAAACCTCCGCCCGCACCTCGTATTCCGGCCAAATTAAATTTATCGTTAGATTGCGTGAAGTCTAGCATCATAGCCGTGTCAACAAATGGCAAGTTAGTGCTACAAGCTTGCACAAATTCCTCTGATGTCTTCATTTTCGATGTCCGTGTTGAATGCCAAGTTATCGAATCGTATCCGTTTTCAATTATTGATGTTACCGTTGAAAGATGCAACAGAATCCGTATGAAAAGCCAGGTTGTTGAATAAATCAGTTGAAATTATTAAAAAAACGATAAATTGAAAAAAGAGACCGCGAGCAGACTTAAGCACAGAACCGTTAGAACTATCAAAACTGACAATAACGTTGACATTGACGTTGTTACATTTGTGAAAACCGGAAACATATTTTACTTTTAAAGATAATGTCATTTTTTATCTTATACAGCCATAGTAATGACGTCACGCTTCCGGTTTCCACTTTTTTACGATTTTCTATTAAATTACAGAGAAATAAAATAAATTAAGTACCGGATTACATTCAGGAAGCATATTTACCGAAATGGTTTTCGATTAAGCCCACCTTAAAGATTTTGAAATATTGTCAATTGAGCTTACCGTGGGACTAGGTCGATTTGTGTTAGATGTCTCAAGATATTTATGATATTTGTTTATCATCAGCCTATTCCAGTCCACCGCTGATGTAAAGTGTCTAAATTTAGTATATTTCGGTTTCAAAATAAATGTAATATTTGAATTCCCGTGTTATTATTCTAATACTATTTAAAATGGACCGAATATTCTAATATTTTCTTCGGTTACCGCGAGGATTACACATGAAATAAAACTATGGAAAACGGATAAACTCGCGTATATTAATTGAATTGAACTCCATCCCATCTGCCTATCTTCATTCGCGATCTGCGAGCGACTCCCGAGGCCTGCTACCGCGAACAACGAAGTTCGCAAATTTCGGGGATTTTTCTCCGTCACTCTAATGACGTCTTCGTTGGAGTGACAGAGACAAATCCCCGAAATTTATTGAACTTCGGTGTTGGCGCTGAGTCCCGAGTCGCCCGCGCACCACAAACCCTGTAAAGTGTTCGAAACGTCGGGATGAAGTTCAATTCAATTAATGTACGCGAAGTTTATCAGTTTTCCATACTTTTATTTCGAATATTCTAATATTTTAAAAACAAACGGGTCTTAATCGCATAAACTTACGTTTAATTATATCCTGACGTTTCGGGCATGACGTAAACGCGATTAAGATCCGTTTGTCTTTAAAATATGAGTGATAATCGTGAAAGTTTAAATCGAATATTCTAAGTTTTGAATATTCGAATTGCACCCTATTTGCGTTATAAACAAGAATTTAGTCAATGGTATTGTGAAACTAATCACTAGCGATAAATATGCAATAGATGTGCAATGTTATTTAACCTAATAATTAGGTCGAATAACATTGCACATGAGTATACCGGACCATCCTAAATTTTACAAATTAAGAGTTGTAATAATTTCAGTCACAATTGTTTCCGGAGGTATTTCATCAACTTATCATTAATGGGCTACTTAAGCTACATCAATTGTAGTATTAAAGGTGCGAGTATCCGCTGCTTAGAAACGGCGACAGTACGGGTTAGTCATGACGCGCCGGAAACGTCGTAACTCTACCATGCTCCCCACACTGATGCACAAAATATGCCCAACGTGTGCTCTACACGCACGATTTTCGAATGCAGTTTCTGAATCGGGGAAGCAGATTCGCGAACCCGAAGGCGCAGTAAAGGTGCATTCAGACCAAACGAGCATTAGCTATTTTAACCCCCTACTCTACGAAATTCGATCGTTACACAAAACGTGATTCGTTGATTTCGTAGAGTGGGGGATAGAATAGCGAATGCTCGTTTGGTCTGAATGCACCATCGGTTTGTTTCATGCGCCTTCGGTTTGTTGTGTTGCCTTAATGTAAAGACAAGGCGCACATTGATTTTTATCAACATGGGTGACGCCGGAAATTTTATTGATGGGTAAACCAAATGACGTAGTTTCTTATTTTTCTTATTGTTTAAGTCTAGTAAAAGCGCTATTAGAACTATTAAAAGCAATTCCTCATCTTTCTACGCTTATTAAATTACGCCTTATAACTTATACATTAATTTTTTTCTTAAATTAATAGTATAAGAAGAATGCCGGTTAATAAGCAACGTGCTAAAAAGGCCCGAAAGGCGGGACGCAACAAGAAAGCAACGCGCGGCGCCCCCGCGATACACTCCACGCAATCTCAAATGTAAGTTGCATAATTTGCGTATCCATACAGACACTGAGCACAGACACCATTTTTATTCCAAACTAGTAGATCGTTGACACACGCTATGCAGATCAAAACAAAGCAAACATCATCTGCACGTTAAGGTGCCCTTTTCACACTTACCAGCAGATAACCACAGACCAGTAGCCGAGCCGTACCTATGAAACCAACGAATTTCGACGAATCACGTTTTGTGTAACGAACGAATTTCGTAGAGTGTGGGATAGAATGAACGAATGCTCGTTTGGTCTAAATGCACCTTAACGTAGCGGCACCTCATAATAGGACTACTGTACACATGCACCGCAGACAGTGTGATTCACTAAGGAAACCGCCTTGCTATCAGCTATGCTATTCTCTTATTCACACATTCGAAGCTGTGTTTATCAACGAGCTCGACGACGAGACAGCCTTCACTTCGCCGTCGAGCGCAGCGCTGCAAAAAACGGTATTCACTAACGTAGAACAGCTCATCGTCGAACTGGCGGTAACTCTCGACGCAGTGTAGTTCCTGCTCACGCCGCATTCGTCGCCGAGCACTAGTGTCGTTTAAAGTGCATTAGTGAATACCATTTTTAGGCTCTACGCTGCCGCAGCGATGACACAGCGCTGATAGCAAGGCGGTTTCCTTAGTGACTTAGTGAGGGCTCTGTCAGTTCGTGCAAACATGATAGCCCGTAAGTTTGCGCGCTGTACCAGGGAGGTGAAACTTACACTTTTCAGAGCCTATTGCACCTCCATGTACACGTGCAGCTTGTGGCGCGCATATACACAGCGGGCCTATGGAGCCCTCCGCGTCCAGTATAATAATGCGTTCCGGGTGCTGGTGGGGCTGCCTCGCTTCTGTAGCGCATCAGGGATGTTCGCCGAAGCCAGGGTAGATTGCTTTTATGCCACCATGCGAAAGAGGGCCGCATCCCTGGTGCGCCGGGTGCGCGCCAGCCCCAACACCATCATGAGAATGATAGGGGACAGGCTGGACTGCCCCTACATGCTTCGCTGCAGTCGGCTGCATGCGCCGTACTCAGCGAACTTAACTTAGTTTATAATAATTTTAGTTGTATGTTAACAGTTTAGATATAAGTTTTACTAATATTATATGAGTGTATCTTACTTGAAATAAAATAAATTATTATTATTATTAGTGAATAACACTGCTGAGAACAACCGGAAATAATATGGCTGAATTCAGTCACTAGGAATTTTGTTATAATAATTTATGTCGATATACTCATGTTTTCACAGTTACCGCCCGCGTGCGCGTGCGCCCCCTGGCGTGGAAGCCCCGCGCCCCTTCACGAAGGAGGAGGTGAGTTGCCACAAGGAAGCCGAAAAGCAGACGAACGCTTTTGTACTAAGCAATTAGCTGCAGCATTTAACACACACTGATGATGATATTCGATTTATCCCTCATTGAAAATGACATGATATTTCTTAGGCAGCTATCAGAAATGCGCAGAAATCAAGTATGTACCTATCTCGAAATTTCTCAAAAAACATTTTTTTACATCATTCACTGTTTTAAAATATTTTTTTTTGTAAATTTTTATTTTTTTACATTGAATAGTTTTCTTGTTACAGAACTTTCAAAAATCCAAGTATCTTTTTTTAACGGGGTATTCTACGCTAAAGTCAAATATAATATACCCTAATTCTATCTTGAAATCAAGTATCTTGCGAAAGATACTTGAAATTCATGTAGATTGCTAAGTTACTTGACTTCAGCGTAGAAATATTGATATACAGTATGTAAACTCACTAAAACCATTTATTCAACCCAGGGTATATCTAGGCGATAAGTTATGTTGTGGTATATAATTTTTTGAAATACTGACATTTTTTTAGAATTTATCATTAAATACCAAATTATAAAATTTAATTAATTCATTATTCTTACACATCCTGTATTATTTGTGTACAATTTCATTTGTCATCCGGTCATCAAGTCAAGGTCAAGTTCAACAGATGAAATGTCAGTTGATATAAGGCTATGTGCACACTTACGATTAAATACGACGTAATTCAATGTGGCGTCCGCCGGTATCCCTTATTTGAATCAAGCGACGGTGGTTGTTTTGGTGAACACTACGCATTAAATTAGGATTTTGCCGGGCGCGTCGCTTGATCTTATTAAATGCTTGTACAATCCGCAGCCGCATTTCTACCTCTGTTCTCGACTCTTTTTTGTAAACTAACTGTTTGACCCAACCCCAAAAAAAATAATCCAGAGGTGTGAGGTCTGGCGAACGTGCTGGCCATGGATTATTCGAGAAGCGACCAATCCACTGACGCCCAAACATTTCGGTCAACTTTTGCCTCACTTGAATAGTAACATGGGGCGGTGCTCCATCATGCTGGTACCATGTTTCTCGAAGTTGGGCTAACGGTAGGTTGTCCACATAGCGGCCTACTGATTGGTTTAATAATTACAAGTATTTTTGCCCGTTATTTGACCCGTTAATAAATACTGGTCCAATAATCTCGTTTCCTTTTATACCCGCCCAAACGTTTAAAGACCAACGAGTCTGATGAGCTAGTTCACGACCGACGTGCGGGTTTTGATCTTTTTTTGCCCAGTGGTGAATAACTCTCCGATTCCACATCGCGTTTCTCGTGAACAAACTTTCATCTGTCCATATTATCTTTGTTATAAAATCAGGATCATCCGCTATTTTTCTTAAGGCCCAATTGGCATAGTTGACCCGCAGTAAATAATCATCTTCTTTTAATGCATGCACCTTAACCACCGAAAAAGGATGTTGCTGATCCCGTTTTAAAATCTTGTGTACGGCTGTATGACTGATATCATACAACCGACCTGCCTTTCTGGTGCTGGAGCTAGGATTTTCTGCAAAGTGATTTAAGACTCTTTCTTCAGTTCTTACATTAATACGAGGATTACGGCCACCTGTAGCAACAGGAACCGGTCTTTCGTTGTTCCGCAGTCTGGTAATCGCCCTTATAATTACACGCGAATCCGTCGGCTGTCTTCGTTGTGGAAATCTCTCGGCGTACAGTCGAAGAGTTGCCGCAGCGTTATTTCTGCATTTTCCGTAAATTAGAATCATATCAACTATCTCTGCAGCAGTAAAAACCAACGGCATCATGAAATTCTTGTATTTTTTGCAATGAGAAACGTCACATTGAAAGTTAGCCTTATCATTTGATTGATGTTAAAACTTTTTTGAACAAGTAATAAAAAAACAATAACGTGACATCAGTGAAATTGAAATGACATAATGGCATAAATTGGTGTTGTTTCACATTATGAATTGAAGATAATTTGATTGCCGCATTTATTTCTTGACTGAATTTAACAAGAACATGAACCAGGTACGAAAAAGTAAGTTATTATGATTAATGATAGATACATACAACGTAACAATTGTTAATTAATGGGCTTTCTCTAATCTGTCAAAAGTAATGTAAACACTACATCACAGGATGATATTCTTAGCATTAACCAACTTTAAAAAAAGAGAGATTTTAAAATCTTAACACAATAATAAAATTAAAAATATCTAACACATACAAGCGAATACTGTGAGAAACCACCTAACATGATTTGGGGATCAAGTGGTTTGAAGGAATGGTTTTAGTAAGTTTACATACTGTATATCGCTAAGGTACTTGACTTTAACGTAGAAATTTTCATTTTATTAGGATACCAAAACCTTATATTTACATATATTGAAGTGTTTTAATTTCGGGTAAAAATTGTCCTGTGGTACCTTTTTAATTAAACTAATGAATCTGCCTGTTTTTTTATACGTTTGTCAGTCATAGGTCGTATACAAGAAGTGTTATAAGTGCTTATTATTATGATAACTGAAGTGTTTTCCTGGCTGAATAAATAATTTATGATGAAAAGACGCAAAGAACACTGGAATAATTTTATTTAAATGCTCGCCATAGGGCAAAACAGACAGTTTAGAAAATAATAACTAGGGTAAAATTCGAGAATTGTGGTAGTTTCTTTCTGCCACTAACTAAATGTGATGAAAAATAATAAATATTACAGCTTAAGGAATTTGTTATTGAAAAGCGTGGCCGAAGGTTGCTTCTGAAACGGACATAGGACTGTATTTATAAAAAGAATTTTAATGAATGTTCTTTTTAGGGTTCCGTAGCCAAAATGGCAAAAACGGAACCCTTATAGATTCGTCATGTCCGTCTGTCCGTCTGTCACAGCCGATTTACTCGGAAACTATAAATGATACAGTAACGAAATTTGGTAAGGATATGTGTTGTATTAATCGCTATAGGATTATGATACTAAATTGTAAAAAAAACCATTGGGGTGGGGGCTCTCCATACATGTAACTGAGGGATAGATTTTTTTTTTGTTGTATATAATAAGCGTGTGCAGTATAAATAGAAAGGTCTTTGAAAATGATATGAAGGTTTATAAATCACATTTTTATTTAAGCAAATCGTTTTCGAGATATCAGCTCTCAAAGTCTGAAAAATGTGTCCCCCCTCTATTTTTTAAACTACGCGATATAAAATTCTAAAAAAAATATATGTCATGCACATTAATAAACTCTATCAACGATTTTTGGTTTGATTAAATTATCTCTTATAGTTTTTGAGGTGGGTTGATTTAACTGTATTTATGCACATTAATAAACTCTATCAACGATTTTTGGTCTGATTAAATTATCTCTTATAGTTTTTGAGGTGGGTTGATTTAACTGTATTTTTTAAATAATAAATTGATAATGGTACGGAACCCTTTGCGCGCGAGTCCGACTCGCACTTGGTCGGTTTTTTGGTTAGGTATTTGAGTAGTATCCTACAAATTAAGTAATTGATGTTTTTCAAGTATTTTTGTATCAGAAATACATTGTTCCAGAAAAAAACTTATACACCCATGAATTTTAAAACAACTTGCATTCAAACAGAAAATTTTCCGTGAAATACTCGAATACCTACTGCATTAATATTGAAATACTTAATATATTTTACACAATCATGACATAGGTACACTAAATTATAGGCATCTAAAACGTAGTTAGTATAAAACATGCTTGTGTTATAAACTTATCAACAAGAAGCCTACTAAAGCATTAAAATGTAAACAGATAGGTACTTGTTTTTTTTGTAGAAAAGCTTTAAAATTATCTTATCGCATTCTAGGCAGAAACCTGTTTTGTTGTTTTAAAATGATTGCCCTCATAATTTTGAAAAAATAAATATAGTACACTATTAATTATATCTTACATGATAAAAAACGGCTATTATAACTGCCATAATTTAACTAGTTAACATGTAATCAAGAAAAGTCTAAAAATAACGTTTTTCGCTCTCCTGTAAAATTTTACAAAACACAGATACTTGATTTCTGCATAGGACAGCCGTGTTTCATAATCGCCACCCAACTAGCAATTTGATCTTAGAGTATCCTAAGACCATGTTTTCTATGTTACTGTACTAAAAAAAAAAAAAAAAAAAACACCGACCTAGCAACGGCAAAACAACCATGAGAAAATTATAATTATTCCCTATTTGGCAAATTGCCCCTTTTTTGCACAATAGTACATTTATGTGTAGCGGAATTTGTTTGCTTCCGAGGAAAATAGACAACGTGCATTGGTTAAACGAAACCTCCGCCATGGAAGCCCGAGCAGAGTTCTGAGCCGCCCGTGACAGCGAGGTGGCAAACGAAGTAAACAAGGATTAAATTAATTACACAAAATGGATTGGCTCAATCAGCCTATTTAAAGTGTGTTATGTACCACAATTACCAGTGCAGTTTATCCCATATATCAATATCGAACTGATTCTTTGGTGTCCTTCAAGCTGTGACGTGTATGACTCTGTTGACTCTTATTTATTTTATTGTAGTGAAATCATAGTGAAATACGTATAGATTTTATATTAATTTTAATGATGTGGTAGTATTAGTACTTTATTACCCTTGCTATGTCTCAGGGACTAAACATATTAAATGCCGCCCCATCCCCTACGGCCCCAACAATTTGTCCATATTGCCCCCAAACTCGCCAGTTCAAGGGACAACGAGGCCTTAACGTTCATATCGGCAAAGCCCATGGCAACCGCACTGCCGGGACTTCACCACCACAATTGTCTCAGGTAGCATCCAACTCAAATTCCGACAATGCTGGTCTACAGAAACTCCCTTGGCTGAAGAAAAATGTGCGTGTTTTGAAACACATTCCTAAGGGTGCAAGAAACCTTGCTGCAAGTAAATTTTCCAATTTGATTGATGCCTGTTTACGAACAAATGAAGTTGACGATTGGTTTTCACTTCTTTCATTTTCGTTTACTGCACTAAGGGTTCCTGACAGTGGTACAAGTAAATCATTAACGTCGAAAGTCAAACAAAATATTGATAGCATTAGTTTATATTTTCCTGACGAGCAGACCCAAAAGCCTAGATCAGTATACCGCACAATCGAAACCAAAGTCTATGACGGCGACTTAAGAGGTGCGGTTCGGATTTTAATGTCCGATTCGTCCCTTGCCCCATCGAATGCCGCAACTTTTTCGGCTTTAAAGGAGAAACACCCATCGCCATCTCGGCAACTCAATTACCCACCAGAACCCGACCTCACGAATGAATATCTTACGGTTTCTGTTTCAGACGTATCCATTGCAATAGACTCTTTTCATAATGGCTCTGCGTCAGGTATAGATGGGCTTCGTCCGCAGCACCTAAAAGAACTTGTCTCATCGAATGCCGGAGACAATGGAACGAGACTGGTCGAATCTTTAACCAAACTCTGCAACTTCCTTTTACGCGGTATGCTTAATCCCTTAGTTTGCCCTTATCTGTTTGGCGCGTCCCTGTGTGCATTAACCAAAAAAGACGGTGGTATTAGACCAATAGCCATTGGTACTACCATCAGGCGGTTGGTGGCCAAACTGGGTTGTCGCTCTGTGAGAGAAAGGATGGCCAATTTCCTTCAACCTACCCAGGTGGGCTTCGGCACACCACTGGGATGCGAGGCAGCCATCCATGCGACTAGGTATTTTTCGAGCTCACATCTTAATAGTGATACTGTCATAATTAAGTTAGACATAAAAAACGCCTTTAATTCTGTTGAGAGAGACGTAATTTTACAAGAAGTAAAGGATCAAACCCCTGCGTTGTACCCGTTCCTTTTCCAGTGTTACTCCTCTCCTAGCAAACTTTTTTATGAAGACAATTCTATCTGCTCGCAAGTCGGGGTGCAGCAAGGCGATCCATTGGGCCCTCTCGTGTTTTGTCTTGCTATCCAAAAACTGATAAGAACATTAGAATCACCTCTGAACATCTGGTATTTAGATGATGGAACGATAGGAGGTGATCCTGATGTGGTGTTCAATGATATCAGCCGACTCTTGCCAGCATTACATTCTATCGGGTTAGAAATAAATACTTCAAAATGTGAGATGTATGCATGCAGTGCTTTAGCGTCAAATTCCGTACAAAATTTTGAATCCTTACTACCAGGAATTAGAGTACTCGATAAATCTTCGCTATGCCTCCTCGGAGCACCTATTTTCCCTGAAGGGGTGAGCGCGATACTACAAGCAAAAACAGCAGCTCTGGTTTCCTCGTTTGAGCATTTAAAACACCTATCAGCGCACGTGTCTCTCACCTTACTTCGCAGTTGTTTCACATTGCCGCGCATAACCTATACCCTACGGACCGCACCTACTTGGATGTTCAAGAAGGATGTATTGGACTATGACATTAAGCTCAAAGATGGTTTGGAAAACATCCTTAACGTCCAAATTAATGAAGCGCAGTGGCGCCAGGCGACGCTTCCCATTCGCTACGGAGGTTTGGGAATTCGTAAAATGCACGATATCGGTATCGTAGCTTTCCTCGCCTCGTCACATGCATCGGCGGATCTTGTCACTAAAATTCTCTGTTTTAATGGAGGCAATATCCGTCTTTCATTTGTGCAGGAAGCTTTGGATGAATGGTACGCTCGATCTTCTGGATTATCGCCACCAGCAAATCCAGCTCTGCAGCGAGCCTGGGACGACAGCTTGTGTGAACATGCATACTGCCATTTACTCAACGGCTCAGTGCAATTAAAAGATTCCGCCCGTCTTAAAGCTGTAAAACAACCGGAGTCGGGAGCCTGGTTGCACGCCCTACCCTCACCACACTTAGGAACCCTACTTGATAACGACACCTTGAGGGTAGGGGTCGCATTGAGACTAGGCTCCAAGGTATGTGAACCCCATCGCTGCATATGTGGAGCAACTGTTGAAGAAAACGGGCACCACGGCTTGAGCTGCTCCCGGTCTGCAGGGCGATTCCCGAGACATCATGCGATCAATGAAATAATACGTCGCAGCATGATCTCGGCGAACACGCCCTGCATACTGGAGCCTCAAGGCCTAAGTCGCACTGATGGCAAGCGACCGGATGGTCTGACGCTGATTCCATGGTCCAAAGGCCGCTGCCTGCTCTGGGATGCAACCTGCGTGTGTACATTTGCTGCAACACACATTCATCACACCAGCAGGACAGCAGGCGCGGCCGCAGAAAACGCTGCCAGAAATAAGCACGGCAAGTACGCCAACCTGGAATCAGCGTACGATTTCATTCCGGTCGCCGTGGAAACGTCTGGGCCGTGGTGCAGAGAGGCCAAAAAACTTGTAAGGGACCTGGGGCGGCGTCTATATGTTAGAGGTGGCGATCCCCGTTCCGGCTCCTACCTTGTCCAACGAATATCGTTGGCCATCCAACGCGGGAATGCTGCTAGCATTCTCGGCACGTTTGGGCCGGGTGGTAGCCGGAACGAGGTTTAGGTCTCTACGGTTAAGTAGTTTGTATTTTAGATTTAGTTTAATTTTTATTATTTAAGTTATATTGTTGTTGTAATGTATTTAATTATTAAATTTTATGTTATGTTACTGTACACTAATTGTTAAGGTTGGTACGTGTCAAATTGGACGCACTTTATACTTGCGATTGCTCTTACTGTTATTGTAGTATGGTCTTGTTAATGACAATTTTAATCTTCCAGTACTCTTTCAAATACTGTTGTAAATCCAAATACCCTTAAGCTTCTTATCCACTAGAGGCAGCCTTGGGTCGAGCGGCCTCGAAATGAAGCAAATAGCCTCAGTTTGAGGCTGCTCGCTCTGAGGCAACAGCTACGGATCAGCTCGAGGCGTGTCGCCTCAGCTTGATCCGTAGCTGTTGCCTCACGAGCGACCGTCTCCACTAAACACACGGCTCGGACTGAGGCGCCTTTGAGCACGGCACAGAGACCGACAAGATACGGCTCGGCTCGCAGCGACGAATTTGCCTCGCGTCGCGGCGTGCCTCAGGTTGAGGCAGCCAGCGTCTCCACTTGCGCAGCCTCGGAGCGAGGCAGCCGCTCGACCCGATTTATTTATTTATTTATATATTTGTCAGTTAAAAGTATCAGTATCCCTTTCCTCACATGTATAAAAGAAAAGATCAGTTAATATGTACCTGACACATATTTTATTCGGAGATAATCAAACAGGGCCTTAGGGCCTTCGCTAGCTGACGAGCATATATAATAGCATTTGCTCATTCTATCCCCCACTCTACGAAATCAACGAATTTCGACAAATCACGTTTTGTGTAACGAACGAAATTCATAGAGTGGGGGATAAAACGAGCATTCGCTCGCTTGGTGTAATTCCATCATAACAAGAAAATGCACGTGCTCACGAGCATTGCGAGATATTTTAACTATGCATTCTAGGCGTCAAAGAAAAAATAAAACATAATATATTATTATGTGATCTAATATCAAATGACACCAAAAAAATAATGTTTTGTACACTTTTTGAATATTTTTCATCAATTCGTCAATTTTTTTTTTCACAAAAATAATTACCTATTACGACGAGTTACGGCGAAAAACAATTTAATTATTTATGTCTGAAACCGAGCCCAATCCAGGCAATTTTACATAACATTAAACACTCTATATATTTAGAATCACCCTATAATATACTAGGAATCCACCATTAAAACCTGTCGCAATGCTCGCGGGCACCCTGTATATCAACATTTGATTTTATATGATTATTATCTGAAGTAATTGTGAAAACTCAAATCAAATTATATACCTATTAACTAAGTATTTTGATTTGTGTTTTTATTTTTTCCCAGTAGTCACACTACTTAAATATTTTATTTATTATCTGTTGATATTCCTATTTTAGAATTATGACTAACGTGAGACTCGAACATATTATAATATTATCGAACCGGGTTAATCAAACGATGTAGGTCGTTGTTTGCTCGACATGTCTCGACCCATTAAGAGGATCCTCTTCCAGAGCACCCTCGGCCAAAGCCCGATGTGTACTGCAGACCTGCGCCACGCTAGAATGGAGTGGGTACCGGCCGCAGGCGGCACTGGACTGGCGGTGGGGGCGACACAAGGAATGATCTATTTACACTTATGCTGCGTTTCCACCAAAGATGCGCGAGGATGTGTTTGACCTATTAATAATGACTCGAGCGAGGTGTCATTTGTCTGGAAACACATCCTCGCACATCTCTGGTGGAAACGCAGCCTTAATGACTCGAGCGAGGAGTCATATGTATATGTATATGTAGCACACAACACACACTACCTGCAATTCAATGGGTGGAGACATATCGAGCAATCATCGACTTGGTATTGGGTTAATATCTGAGCGTTTCAACCGCCTAATTTTGGTGGCATCATTTTTGCCGAAGTTTCTATTCGTTACAATGTGCTACTTTGTCATTTGAAGGAGGCACTGTTCTTTATACTAAATGACGAAGTGTAACATTGAAATGTTTAGAAACTTCGGCAAAAATAAGTATACCATCAAAATAAGGCGGTTGAAACGCTCAGATATTCACCCTATTAAGGTGCGGTTAAACTAAAAGAGCATTCTCTGTTCTAACCTCCCACTCTACGAAATTCGATCGGTAAACAAAACGTGATTGGTTGATTTCGTAGAACGGGCGCTAGAACAGCGAAGTTCTTTTGGTTTAAGCGCACCTTTACGTAACTCTGTTCGATGTTTTAATTCCTAAATATTTTTCCCTTCAAGCATATTTTCTGGAGTTTATTCATCCAAGTGATCGGTTTGTTTGCCAGGAAAATTACGAGTTTTTACTGCATTTGATGTCACTCGCACTCGCAGTGGCGATGGGGTTGCGAATGATCCCTTGCGACGAGTTGCAAAACAAGCAGCTCCGTATATGCGCATTCATTGTTCCTGAAATTGGTAAATATACCTAGTATAAGTACAATACAATTATTGCACACCTCATCAAGATAAATAAACAAAGAATTTACAATCTAGGAGAGGCAACGCCGAATGTCATTTCGCCTCATATCACTTCCCAACCAACATATCGCAGAATTGAAGAATCACTGGCTCTAGCCGTAGAAACCTTTGGCCCGTGGTCGTCAGACACTAAGACAATTGTGAAAGAAATTTCAAAAAAACTTGTTGTGTGTCTGGCGACTTACGAGCCGGCTCGTTCTTTGCACAAAGGCTCAGCCTGGCCATACAAAGGGGCAATGCGGCCAGTGTTCTTGGTGCAATGCCAAGAACAACATTAGGGCTTGTGGACGAGTAGCTAGGGAGTTAGTATTAGTTTTTTGTATAAAATTTGTATCTTTTTATAACTGTAATTTAGAATCACTTGCCATTTGAACTATTCACAATTCAGTGCTGAATTTAAGAACTATCCTTTGAACAGTTACGATTACTTCTTTGTCTTTGCTTCATTATTACAATACAGGGTTACTTTTTCACCGGTACAATAAATTTTCCCACATATTTGGTATCGATAATAGATTACATTTATCAAATAAAATTGTCATTTTTTTTTTCATTTATTATTCATTTTTATCCTTCATGCAAATGTAAAATAATGGGATTACTAATGACGTCAACGGTGTGCGGGACGAAGAGGGCGGCGGAAAGGGGTGAGCGACCTGCCGGTCGGCGCACAGTTGGCAACATAGCAGTTACCTTAATCTCGGTGACTAGACTAGGTCACGGTCAGTCGTACGGTTAACTTAGGTGTGTGCACGCGCGTCGTGTCGTACTACCTTCAGTCGGAAATTGCTCGTACGAAATGGTTCGTAGTTATTTTCTCATTGGAGAAAATTATAGTGGCAGCCCAGCGGCTATACGCTGAAGAAAGTGTGCCCCACCTGGAAAATGCCAGTGTTATAGCCATGGCCAGCCAGGTCAACAGATTTCGTGTGTTTTGCTAGTTACGTACATTGATAATGCGTAATGCGTCCAAATTTCTTGTAAGGTTTGCGGATAAGTTCAAACATTGGTATTTTAGTTTTTTTGTTCTAAAGGGGTAGTAACAAAAAATGCTAGTATTCTGTAACTTGGACTACTATTACGTATGTTGATTTCTTGTACTGGTGAAAAAGTAACCCTGTATATTCCTAGTTATCGAAGCGCTGAGCGCGCGTGCCAAGCGGGCGCTACTCACGCTCGCAGTCGCACTGCCCTGGATGCTTAGCCAAATTGCCAATCGCTAACGCTTAGTAGCGTATCGTAGTTTTCCCTCTCTGTCATTCTTTCATATTAGTGCGACAAAGACAGTTAGCTAAAGCCTAACAACTTTCTATTTGACCCTGACACAGTATCGCTACAAACAGTTTACCTATGGCAATAATGTGCATACGTCATGTATAGTCAGCATGGTGTGTATAAAGTGTCAGTACCGGTCCTGTCAGTAACCAATTGCAAAACATTTTCCAATGGAATACTATTCAATCCTTCGTCCTTTCTTTGGCTTAAATATTTTATTGTATTTAAGACGATTTTTCTTGCTTCTATTGGTATCTTATTCGGCATTTTTATGATAAAATCGTTTAAGTCGCGATATATTTTCTTTTTGTTTACATCGGTGACATTCAATGACATTCAACGCCTGATATCAAACAGTAATCATTGCCAGTAAAATAAATTAGTGTCACTGAAAATCCGCAACATGGCGAGGGTCAAATAGTAAGTTGTTAGGCTTTACCTTTCGTTTACGATTGACGCTTAAGCGTTAGCGATTGGCAACTTGTCTAAGCACCCAATATGCTTAGCACATGATTGGCGCGACAGTATCTCGCCGCGAGATAGTCTATCCGTCCCTCTTTTGTTAATATAGTTAGTGAAGGACGGGAGATCTATCTCGCGGCGACATACTGTCGCACCAATCATGTGCTAAGCCTGCTGAACTGCTCTGAGATATCGAGTCCGTGAGCCGTGTCTATGTGTGCGTTTGTGCGAGCAAGTTTATATGTAGATTGTCTTCTGTACCTATGCTTTATGTATTGGTGAAAAGTGAAAGTAAATTATAATACAATTTTGCAGTGCACTGGGTGCTGCCGGTTAGATTCAGCGCAATTTTTCACGGGAACCCACACCTGAAATTGATTTGGCGCATTATCAGTGTTTTCCGAATCATTGGGTGGTGTACGACACTTACAAGCTTATATGCTATGTATGCTACACAAAAAGGTTAGACAGTATTTGAATACTACATACTACTAAGTATTTGAATAAACTACGTATAGTATACACCGTGATTTCTAATAACCCGAAAGATTTTAACAGTGTGTTCCTGACCACATTTAGAAACTATAATGTCGTATAAACTTTTCTGGATATCGCCTAGTTTCAGAGTTATTACCAATTAAAAAAAACATATTTTTTAATTGTAACTCGGTACAAAAGGTCTTTTTAACGGCGTTGGTGTCATTATGGAGAATAGTCTCACTAACCTCATTAATAGATGTCCAAAAGTGAGAAATAAACCTTTTAAAAATGAGGTTTTTGTAAAAAAAACCTTAACACTCATTGTAAGTGCTAGTTTCATGAATAACTTTTACTTTTTATGCTAAAATACATTCAAAAATTAAATAACAATTGAAAAAAAAAAATTTAAAAAAAATTTTTTTTCGCCAAAAATGACAAAAGTCACATAATATTTTTTGTTTGTTTTTACATCAAAAATGCGTGGTTAAAATCTTTCGGGTTATTAGAGGTCACGGTGTATGTACAAACAAATTGGAATCTAATCTAACAATTTTAAGTTTGGTGGTTTAATAAAATACAAAAAATTTGAAATAGGTACATCATCTTACCCTATATACGCAATATATGTAGCAGATCATTTTTAAATCATACTTAATATTACCTACTGGAAATTTGCGCATCTACATATAATTCTAATCTATAAATTCAAATTAAATTGACCTTAGACAGGTAGATTACTACACTTAAAAAAATGTTTCAATTTAGAATAACATTATATCCCCATTTCAGATTATATTTTTGTTTTCAGGATCGTTCAGTTCGTTTTTGAAGAAAATTATTTGGCCCGAGTAAAGCTACTCACGAACGTATACTCAACCAATACCCTAGGCCACTAGGGAACCATATCAAAGTAACGCTATAAAACAGATAGTTAGAAACCTCTTACTAAGTGTCACTATGGTATGGTTCTAGAGGGGCCTAAGGTTCCAAGTTTTCGATATTTTTTCTGCCACCAGGTGGCGCTACGTAAGCATGAAGTCCAAGCAGCTGTCAGATTTATATACCATTCATAGCTTTATGTTAAATATCGAAATTCTATTGTATTTGGAAGTTTATTGATATTTTAATGGATTACGACTAGTAAACGGTCGCTAAACTGAAGATTGAGGTCTAAGGGCGAAGACACATTTATCAGCATGCGTACGCATTTTGTCTATAGAAAATATCAGTTTAGTATGGGACCGCGTCCAGCTTTCCGCACGCGTACGCATGTTTACACGTTTCATACTAAATAGCCAATATAGACTATGCGTCAAAATGGACCAAAAACCAACAGAACTGGGAGTAGTTTCATTAAAAAGGTCTCCTTGCGTATTTTATTTTATTCTATAGGTGCAAAGTTGAATTCCATTGGATACTTTTATATGAGTAAGGCGTTCTGCGGGTACTCCCTAAGTAAATCACCGTCGTCCACACACTAATCATGGCATCATAGTATTTACTCTGATGAAAATACAAATATCTACGTTTTGCAATGGAATTGAACATGGCACCCATAGAATGAAATGAAATAAAGTAAATACCTATTTAATAACACCACTTTCAGCTCTGTTGGTTTTTGGTCCACTCTCCATACAAATCTGCCCATGGTCCTTTATTAGACAAAATGCGTACGCATGCTGATAAGTGTGTTTTCACCCTAAAACAAACGGCGCAAAGCCATTGGTACTCAAGAATATTACTAGAACTTTGATAATGTCATGGGAATTGACATGGAGCAATTTCTTTATTTAGTTTATATGAACCTAAAAACGTCTAGATAATCAAATACGCGTATTGATTACGACAGTTCGTTGAACTTTACGCCACAGTGCCGCCATCTCACAACCCCACAGCGGCAGAAAGTATCAAAAACCCTCATTGGTTAAGTGTAGACGACGCTGTCACTGTTGACCTCAATCCTACGTGTGGTGCTGATGGTCGAGCTTTGGTTTAAACATGACATGTGCAATTAAAAATATAAAAGGTATACTAATAATAATAAGGCATGTTCACGAAATAAAGTAGCCATTGCTGTATAATTCTTTTTTTTGTATGAGACCATACCTTAGTATGGGTGTTATTACAAAGAAGGGCTCTTTGCCTATCTTCTCGGACGCTGTGACGCGAATTTCTCCATAATTATGGACTTTTAATTAAACTTCTGGATTTAAGTAGTATTTCTTCTTATTTTACCATTTTGGGTCATTTAGTTTCCCAATGGGCCTTAACTAAATTACAATTACGATACTATAATAAACTGTGAATCTCGTGTCTACAATTTTTATTAATCATTTCAAGACTAACATTGTTGAAATCGTCTCGGAAGTTCGCACTTTTTTAGGCCTGAACTTTTGCATTAAGCATTATCTGAAGTTATTTTGATTTTGACGACTTTTCGGCGAATGCTTTTGGATATTGGAGTGTTAAATATAAAACTGAAAAATCAATTTACAGTCCCATGGCTGTTAGAACTACATGGGACTGTTGCTTAACAGTAGAGACTGATTTTACGATGACTACTTTATTTCGTGAACAAGCTTTATGTATTCATAGTATGTATGTTACTAAAAAAAAAAATAATATTATAAATTCGCATGTAAGTGTGACAGGGAGGCAACACGTCGATCGTTGTTCGCAAGGACTTCAGTAGGCTTAGCTCAGGATTAGTGCGACTATATGTCGCCGCGAGATAGACTATCCATCCCTCTTTTATTCATATAGTTTGTAAAAGATGGAAAATCTATCTCGCGGCGACATAATGTCATACCAATCATGTGCTAAGCATACTGGCCTATACGTACTACCGCGAACATCGAAATTCGTAAATTTCGAGGATTTTTCTCTGTCACTCCAATGAAAGTGTCATAGAGTGAGAGAGTCAAATCTTCGAAATTTGCGGATTTCGATGTTCG
>JALPQI010015716.1:0-23511 GCA_025490895.1 Thaumatotibia leucotreta | reverse complement strand
AAACATAAACATTTTATTTGAAAGAAATCAATGTTCTCTGGGTCCGATGTTAATGATCTTTAAAATACGCTATAATAATGTTTCGTTCGACAGCCAAATCGTGAATCATCTTTCGAGTCATAGCCATCAAGAGATTTTTTGGCCATGTACAAGAAAATAAACCCTAATAGCTTTTACCAAATGAAGTTGAAATTTATTGGATCATAAAAAAAATCGTGCCGTGTGGTGACGGCAGTAAGAATACATTTGTCACCACCCCAACTCCTGCGGGGGTGTCGTAAGAGTCGACTAAGGGATTGAAGTGTCACTGGCCACTATTTGATAAAAGATTGATGATGGGCAGCAGCGTCATCATAGTGGACACATTACTGCGATCGCCAATCCGCTTGCCCAGCGTGGCGATTACGGGCATTTACCTCCTAATGCGTTTATACGCATAATTAATAGGAGAGGCCTACGTCCAGCAGTGGACTATCATAACTGATGATGATATTGAAAAAAAAACTATTATTTGACATATTGGATTATATTTACCTCACACGCCATCCCGCAGTCCATAAACATCTTGTCACATTTCTTGATGTAATCGTCACTCTGTAACAAATGAGCAGTAATTACACCCGCGTATTTTATGCGTGTGTCACGAACAAGAACAAGATGGCCGCTGTCATGTACATGTCAAGCTTTGGCAGGGATTCAATGAATAAATTACTCAAACCTCGTAATATTTGGTAATTGAATACTTTATGAAGGCAAATGGCATTATGGGAATAAATAAAATTATCAAACGTGTATTCTTGGCAGTTCATTCGTAAATAAGTCTGATGGACGCGATATTAAAACTTCATCGTGTGCCTGCTATACGACAATACGACATCTTACACAAATCGACCTAGTCCCACGGTAAGCTCAATTAAGGCTTGTGATGTGGGTACGAGGCGACAATATATATAATAGATAGATAGTATAGATACATATAGATACTTAAATAGACAGCCATGACCAAAGACAAATATTTGTGATAAATAAATACACAAATAATGCCCTCGCCGGGATTCGAACCCGTAACCTCCAGCTTCGTAGGCAGGGTCACTACCAACTAGGCTACGGAGGCTGACAAATCGAATATTATGGAAGATTCGTATTGCACGAAAACATGGTCACTTTTGCGGGTGGCACAGGACCGATCATTGTGGCAATCTTTGGGGGAGGCCTATGTTCAGCTGTGGACGTCTTTCGGCTGATATGATGATAGATAATGATGGTCACTTTTACAATACAATTCTATTTTGGGATGTGGCCGCTATAGCAGGCACACGATGTCTTAGTTTTGGTTAATATTTTCATTTGTTTTAGTGGAAATAGGTACCTATAGGTATGTTCGTCCGGTCAGGTAGGTATTACATAGATACCTATAATTATGAGGAATTTATCGACGTTGTTGACACAAATATTTTTTGATTGACTAGTAATTTTATTGATAGAGCAAGATTGAGAGCAACTCATTGATAGGTAACTACATATAGGTACTATCAACCTCTCCCGATAGTGTAAATTTTTTTTTCTCAAACATGCAATGAAATGTTGTCATTATGTTCGTCATAATAGGCTTTAAAGTATGACGTTGCAGGCGGATGACCTCGAGATAATCGTAAAGGATTTTCATACGAATTTAAGGCCGGTAAGTAATATTTTTTTTAAACATGGCATCGGTTTTCATGAACAGGCTAAACAGCTATATTCTGTTTTTTTGATTGTCGTATTTTTTATTTTATTGCATATGCTTGAGAAAAGCACTATACATGCCTCGCCGTGAAATGGGCTTAACGGCTTCGTATCACTACGTTCGGCCGTCCATACCTACTCAGCCGATAAGCCCATCTTTCCCGGCGTCTGCAGTGATGTACTAATGTAAGCCCTATTTCGCAATTGCATGTTCTTTAAACAATAATTAAATACGAATATCTAGACCTACGCCAAGTCTAGCAACACTAAGGCGTTTGCGTTTGCGCCAAATTCTTAATTGAAAAAAATCTAGTAAATGCAGGTACATAATTTAGTGACCAGACAGGTGTTGTTAATTATACTAGAATAGAAACATAGCCTAGGATATTTTAGGTATGCAAACTACCCAACTAGTCCAGTGCACAGTGGGTGCGATAATTAGTAGTCTACCAGTTCAATTTCTCACTGATACTATTAATTAAGTATCAATGAAACCATCATTCGTTTTTTGCGATTGGTTGTCTCTATTGTGAATGTAGGTAATCTTACCTAGTATGTACCTAGGTACATACTAGGTAAGATTACCTACATTACGACTCAAAAGTCACCCTGTATATCAACAATGCTTTAATAATGCCAGCGTTTCTTAGCAACTAGCATATTTTGTTAGGGTAGCTACCCTAATAAAATATGTTAGTTACCCTAATAAAAACGAATCTGGAGGCCCTAAAAGCTGGAGCTGAAGCTGAAGCTGGAGGTTCCGGGTTCGAATCCCGGCGAGAGCATTATTTGTGTATTTATTTATCACAAATATTTGGTCCTTGGTCATGGCTGTCTATGTATTTAAGTATCTACATGGCACCCACATCACAAGAGTTAATTGAGCTTACCGTGGGACTAGGTTGATTTGTGTAAGATGTCCCAAGATATTTATTTATTTATTTTTATTTAAAATGTGCTAGCTGCTAAGAAACGCTGTTAGCTTCAAGTACGGTTAGCAAAAATCGTGATTTACCACTTTTCAAGTTTATTACTATTGAATAAAGTCGAAAAGTGGTAAACCACATTTTTGGTGGACTTTAGGTAGCTAAGCGACAAAAAGTAGATATTTTCATGGAATGCTCCTAACTAGTGAACGTATTGTAAAGTCAGGTAGTGACTACAAAAAGTACACCAGAATGCTTAGCCAAGTTGCCAATCGCTACCGCTTAGTAGCGTAACGTAGTTTTCCCTCCCTGTCACTCTTTCATATTAGTGTGACAAAGACAGTTAGCTGCCTTTCGTTTACGATTACGATTAAGCGTTAGCGATTGGCAACTTGTCTAAGCACCCTGTAGCCGTCCTATGAGTTGGAAAGTAAAGGATACGTTAGATTTTACTCGATACGTACCTAATGCATTCTATCGCGCTCGCTCTGACATATTGGAGCGAGCGCGATGGCCTGATTTACGTATCGGGGTCATTTGCAGAAAAAGTGTACCTGTTAATGTCACGAAAATAAGTATGTAAATTGAGATTTCTCAGTTTAGTTACTCCCATACTAAAGGTATGAAAAATTCTGTAACAAATTTGAGATTTTTTTTATCAGTTTCGTTACATTTTGTTTCAATACATTTAGTATGGGAGTAACTAAACTGAGTAATCTAAATATACACATACTTATTTTCGTGACATTAGGGACATACTTTTTTTGTTTCATAACTGAAAAGTACACACGATGCCGAGTAAAATGATGTATTACAGTCCATGATCGCAAAAAAAAAATTAAAAGGTACACTTTTTCTGCAAATGACCCATCGAGTAAAACCTAACGTTACTGATACTTGAAAAGTCATGGTACGGTTACAGTAGCCGAACCATGAGTTAGAAAGTAAAGGATACTTTAGGTTTTACTCGATACGTAATGCATTCTATCTCGCTCGTACTGATGCTTGTACAGTCACGTCTAATAATATGTATATATTTCGGAACGTATGTCAAAGTCATAAGGATCAAAATCGTATACATATTATTGGAGCCGACCGTACTTGTGTAATGAAAATCAGCGTGACAAAATGTAACATATGTGGCTCATATCGTGACACTAAAGCTGAGTGCAGCCCATTTAACGCAATTTGTTTTTTCCTAACTAGTGCGGAAAAGTAATTTGCGCACACTTCGCGTGCACACATTTCTCTTTTTAAGGCACTTGTTATGAAAATAGTCGTTTGTTACACGTGTAAAAACTTATTTTTAACCTGGGTGATTGTCACCCTCGTTTCACTCGTTCTCCAATTTTCACGCTCGTCGAAAAATTTTTTTTTGCACTAATGTCGTAATCGTAATGTACTATTATATAATATGTTGCTATTTATATTTATTGTAAGTTTTGCATTGTGCTAGTTATAAGTACATTGTGCATCAAGGGAGGTAAGTACGGAATTACTAACGAAGTGTTAGAAGGCTTTTATGACTCGAGTTAGTATGCCGCTTACCGACCGTGATGCATACAATGTTTTTCATCACACTTGCCGACAAAAAAATAAGTTTTTAGACATAATATTATTAAACGACGTACTGACATTCCTATTACTCCTTAGGGAATTTCACTTTTCTGTTACTCCCGCTACGCACGCAAGCAATGGCGCGCTTAGACAGCAAGTGTGATGAAAAGTAAATTTTCTTTCTTTCTTTCATGCAAGTAGAGTTACCTTGTTCAAATGCATGCGGAAGACGACCAAATGTCCCAGAAGAAACTTGTGGTGGTTGTCAGCGCTGAAGGTGGCAGCTCTTCGGGCATCCCTGACAGCCTCCGCTACGCTCAAGTCGAATTTGGACGCGCAATCTTCGGGCTGAAACGGGAAACGTCGAGTTACTTTACATGTTCGAAGATCAGGGGCGTAGCTACTGCCGTATTTGCCGTATCAATTATACGGGGCCCCCGGGCCACGGGGGTCCCCAAAGTGTGTAAGGAAAAATAATAAAAACTTTCTAATTTATATTACCTCCATAATTATAAGGGCCTCCAAAAAATTTTTATACGGGGCCCCGACAAGGCACGCTACGCCACTGTCGAAGATATAAGTTATTAGAATTGTTGGACAATAATTTGGAGCTCTACATATATAGCCGTAAATAAGAGAAAATATTTAGAAAATATAATTAGGTTTGTCATCTCTAAAGTCATCCTAAAATAGTACATTACGACACAAGTGCGAAAAACATGAAATTCGAAACGAGTGGCGATGTTTTAAAACACGACGTTTTTGCACGTGTCTTGTACGACGTTTTTTAGTACGGATGGCCCTCCGAAGTTTTGGACCTGACGTAAAATGACACACTTCTGGCACTAGAGCCTAAAAACGCACCATCTGTACTAAAAAACTCCCTCCCTATCGGTCGTGTTTTAAAACATCGCCACTCGTTTCGAATTTCATGTTTTTCGCACTTGTGTCGTAATGTACCTACTATTTTTTTACTGTAAAAATTTAATACAAGAAATAAGTTTTTTAGTTAGTGCAAAAAACTCGGTAGCCGTTATATACCTACTGTGGGAGTATACTGTGAGCTATATTATCTGCAAGTTTTAAAACT
Source organism: Thaumatotibia leucotreta (assembly GCA_025490895.1). NCBI lineage: Eukaryota > Metazoa > Arthropoda > Insecta > Lepidoptera > Tortricidae > Thaumatotibia > Thaumatotibia leucotreta. The sequence goes on along the minus strand of JALPQI010015716.1, from coordinate 18,213 downwards.
AAAGCCATGGAAGAAAGAGATGTAGGCATTTGTCACCCACTTGCAATTTATCAAATTTGCATCTTAAAATACTTAAACCTCAATTTATATTATATATATATATTGTATTATTTTATTGTATGTATGTTTACATATCTATGTATGTATGTAAGTTTATAGCCTGCCTTGTTATTTTTATGTTCTCAGTTTTGATTTGCCTACTTTTTAAATGTAATTGTGAGTTTCCATTACCCAAAGGTTGTCTGGAAGAGATCGCTTATTAGCGATAAGACCGCCTGTTGTCTACCACTGTTTTAGTTTTTTTCTTTTGTATGTAGTTTTATTTGTTTATTTTCTGGTGAACAATAAAGAGTATTTATTATTATTATTATTATTACCTCAAGCGCAATAACTTGCAACTGCAAATTCAATGTTGATTCAAGTGTTTAAGATTATTCCAATACTTGCATTAAAGTTTATACCTGTCCTAATAAATAATAGATGACATCTTATTAGACATCTGTCTTCGAATACAAGTATTATAATAGGTACATTTAACGATCTATATAATACTAAAACCATCGATGTAAACAAACGCATCCCATAATAAAATATTGTGGCACATTAAATAATTCGGTGCGCCTGCGCCATTCATGAAAACTGTCAATAATTATAGACGAGAGGGACGGGTGACCTCATTCTAGTGTGGCCACAAAACAGGCGATTTGCAGCTCAATATTAGTTTTACATCATCATCATCATCATATCAGCCGAAAGACGTCCACTGCTGAACATAGGCCTCCCCCAAACATTGCCACAATGACCGGTCCTACGCCACCCGCATCCAGCGGACTCCTGCGACCTTCGCCAGGTCATCAGTCCACCTTGTGGGTTAGTTTTACATACATACATACATCATCAGCCTATGATAGTCGTCTGCTGGATGTAGGCCTCTCCTATTACCTAACTATGCGTATAGGCGCATTAGGAGGTAAATGCCCATAATCACCACGCTGGCCAAGCGGATTGGCGGTCGCAGTAATGTGTGCACTATGATGACGCTGCTGCCCATCATCAATATTTTATCAAATAATGGTTAGTGACACTTCAATCCCTTAGTCGACTCTTACGACACCCGCAGGAGGAGTTGGGGTGGTGACAAATGTATTCTTACTGCCGTCACCACACGGCCATTAGTATGTCACATTCGTTTTACTGTGGTGCACTGAAATGAGGTCATGCAATTGCTTTAGCAGTCACATAAACAAGATGAAAATAGAGCTAGTTTATTTTACGCGACCGTAAAATAAATGGGTGCCTATCAAGTATGCTAGTACCACCAATAGGTAGGTTTTTGCAAAATGCGTGGGAATCGAACCCACGTCCTCTGCTGCTGCTCACTCGGCCACTCGAGTCCACACGAGAAGTTGAGGACGTGGGTTTGAATCGACATTGGCAAACTCGGTATTTTTTCTTTGGTATACGTATTGTATGAAACCTAAAATTTAAAATGTATATACTCGTACATAGTAGTGTTACCAGTGTTACTACTTAAAACACGACTCAAACATACCTTTTTAGTACAGATGGTGTACTTTTTAGGCTCTAGTGCGAGAAGTGGGTCATTTTACGTCAGGTCCAAAACTTCGGAGGGCCATCTGTACTAAAAAACGTCGTACTTTACCCGTGCAAAAACGAAATTCGTAACTCGTGTCGATTTAAAACATCGCCACTCGTTTCGAATTTCATGTTGTGTGATTGTGTCGTAATGTACTATTTTAAAACTAATTAAAACGGATTATATCGCGCAAATATATTAATTGAATGTAACTTCATCCTGCCGTTTTTAACACTTTACAATAATCATCGCGGTAACGTAGGAAAATATCAAACATATTTAATAAAACAGTTTCCACAAAAATATGCATACGCTTATTTTCCAGCCGTTTTCATGGCCACTCGTGTGCAAACGCCCGTCACTGTCAAGGTAATTCGTTACGACGTTGTTGTGTGGCGGGCGTCATTGCCGGCCATACTGTACAGTAGGGTGGGTCACTGATGTACAGTCGACGTCAAAGATATCGTTACGGTTTAGGTGCCAAAAATATATTTACACGACTTTATTGCCTTGACTTTAAGGTCGTGTAAATATATTTTTGGCACTTAAACCGTAATGATATCTTTGACGTCGACTGTACATACCTGGGATAACTCGGGGCATTTATACGAAAGTGATGTAGCAAAATATTTTATCGACTAAAAATATATCGATGTTACTGTGAATGACAACTTCAAAATGTTATTCAGCAAAAATAAATATTAGGTACTTACTCTTCAATTAAAATAAAAAATAACTTTAAACTGGTAGTTACGCGTTTATTTTAAAATAGTTTTCAAAATATACAATTAATATTAAAATATCAATATTAAAATTGTCATTTTGATTGAAATGACATCTGCATACCAGTTTTTACCATCTGAAGAGGCCGGATATCAGATAATTATGACATTGAACCTCTGTACTGTAATCGAGAATGTTCAATAAGCTCATCTTTTATTATAATTATATCGACATCTTTTTAATCGATATCAAATCCCTATAACTTGCCCCCAGTTATCCCAGGTATGCGTGATGTATGAAGAAAAAAAAAGTATTTGTTTTTTACTAGGAACAGTTGTCAATAGTTCCGTAATTAGGTCGACAAAGAGTGTGCAAAATTATTTGGCCATCGGAATTGATTTTCTGCCTCCGGATCTAATTGAAAGATTTCATAGAAACTTCAGTACATTTTGTACTGACCACAGTTGATATCTATGTTTTTACTTTTTATTGCGACTTGAGCTATGTTTGAGTATTGTGTTTACCTGGAAATAGCTTTTCTATAGTTATGGAGCCAAAAGAGACGAAAAAAAAGTTGAAAATAATACCTTTTTTTTTGAAGTTCCATACATTTTAAGAAAATTACTAATCAAATCCGGAGGCAGAAAAACTTAAATTAAAAATATAATAAAAATAAGAGTGATAATCAAATATCAAATGGCACCGTTTTGTAAGTATTATCTTCAGAAAATCGAAATTTTTGACAAATGACCCACCCTACTGTACAGCCTACGTTTGTAGCTATAGGCAGCTCTCAAATTGAACTATCGGTTCTAAAATGCTCAGGAAGGAATACAGGGTTATTTTTAGGGCATTTCAACCGCCGAGTCTTCGGTGCCTTATCAGACGAATCCCGTGAGAGATGCAAGAATTCTGGGATATTTTGGTAGATATAATATACAACTACCAATATATCAAAAAAAAAATTAGATACCCACGGAAACCGGGTAAAATTGTTGCCACTGAAGTCACTGCGGTTGAAACGCTCGGAGAAATGCCCATTAAGAGGAGCAGCGGCCGTGTGGTGACGGCAGTAGGAATACATTTGTCACCACCCCAACTCTTCCCGCGGGTGTCGTAAGAGCCGACTAAGGGATTGAAATGTCACTGGCCATTCTTTGATAAAAGATTAATGATGGACAGCAGCGTCATCGTAGTGGACACATTACTGCGATCGCCAAACCGCTTGCCCGTGGCGATTATGGGCATTTACCTCCTAATGAATCTATACGCATAGTTAATAGGAGAGGCCTACGTCCAGCAGTGGACTGAGATATAGGCTGATGATGTAGCAGGAGTAAACGGGCTACTAGGGACGGTCACGTTGAGCAACTTTCACAATGGAGACAACCATTACAAAATATCTCCTAATTATGATATTGATACTTAAATATCAATTACGTTTTGTAAATGGGTCGACCACTTTTTTCTTGTCACTCGTTGTAATGGTTACCTTTTCGTAGGTCACTTAAAGACACATTTTAATAGTGTTAAAAAGTGACCGAGTGGCCGAGGGGTGCAGGCATCAGCCGCGAAAGCTGAGCACGTGGGTTCAATACCCTCCTCGGACGTTGGTGATCTTGGTCGTTTTTTCTTTGGTATCCATCCAATAAACAGGGTGGAAAGGGACGACGTTCCATCCCGCTGCCGACCGAGTCTACCAACCATTACGATTAACTTTCAGTATGGGACCAACATCGAAAGCGTACATGGAAAATTGACTTTTCCATACTATTGAACTCTAACTAATCACTCACTTTGTATGAGGGGTTAATTTTTTTTTTAATATTTCGATGTTGGTCCCATACTGAAAGTTCATCGTAATGGTTGGTAGAATCGGTCGGTAGCGGGAAGGAACGTCGTCCCTTTCCACCCTGAATATAATTTATAAAACTTGGGTGTCGTGACAGAAAAAAAAACTGAATGACCCAAATGTGTTTAGGGTTTATAAAAAAATGGGTTAGGAATCGGCGAATTTGCAAAAGTGTCTATGAAAATTGCCACACCTATGCGAAATGTTTGCTCAAAAGTGTATTACCTTATTTTGGAACATTCACGAACGTGTTCGAATATACGTATACAGGGTCCTGATCCTGAGGTCTGTGTATACACAGTCCCTATTGCCTCTCGGCAGCCTAGTATGCCGACACGCTGGCCCTTGACCCCTAACGACGCCTAATGTTGTCACGAGCTGCCTACAGGACCGTTTTAGATGTCAGTGCGTGCATGTTAACCCTTTCTAGTAAGGTTAGCGTCTGGCATCCATGTTCTTATAAATATACATAATTAATAATGATACAGTATTTAATCACCCCTAAAATAATTATACGGTTATTTTATTTATTCATTTTATTTATTAGGCACACTGAACAGACAACATTTATACAGTATTACACAAACATTAATGACAAAGATCAGACAGATTTTAAGTAAAAATGTTAAGGTGCATGCAGACCAAAAGAGCATTCGCTATTCTATCCCCCACTCTACGAAATCAACGAATCACGTTTCGTGTAACGATCGAATTTCGCAGAGTAGGGGGATAGAACAGCGAATGCTCTTTTGGTCTGCATGCACCTTTACAAGAATGCTCTGCATGTCTAAAAATTTAAAAACAACCGACTTCAACCGATTTCTCCAAGATTCCATCATCAGAACCCGTCTTGGTGTCTACAGTACCATCTCGGGTTATTCTGAAGTCGGTTAAAAAAAGAATTCAATCGAAATCGGTTGATGTGTAGCCTTAGGCCGGGATTACACCTGTGAGGTCTTACGTAAGTTATAGGGACGGAGCTATACTAAGGAATGAGATGAGCATTTCTTTTTTTTTTTGCCACTGCCGCATCTAGCCGTGTCCCACGACTTTGAAAATATTATTTTAATACTTTTTGTTAAGAAACGTCTGTATTAATTATTTTTTCCTAATAGTGAATTTAATAATTACACAGGATATGTTAAAATAATGTAACAAAAGCCATAACATATATTAAATTTAATTAAAAACCAGACATTCGATTTTTGATCTATATGAAAAAACCTATGTCCCAGTCTAAATTTTGCTACTTCAAATAAAGATATTTTCATAATGGTCTAAGCAACGTAAAACGTTTTTTTATTGTGATCTCTGTATCTTCACAGTAAGACTCTTTTTAGAATGGTTTTATACACCTAAAACCGTTAAAAGTAGTAGAAATATATTTTTTAATCGTGTCCCACAAAAAGTTCCACTTAGAAAATTCTTACTTTGTTACCTATTTTAGTAGTGAAATAAAGATAAATACTACCAAAATGTTACTTTTTACAACTGGCAACACCGACATGCGTCAATTCAATTTGCGGCAATGTTTATTCGGTCAGTTGTCATCAAGATCTACTAAAAAACGTACGTGCCTACTTGTTGTGACCAGTTTTGTTTTCCTCCTTGTTACTGGATTTACTAGGAAAGCTTAAACTTTTACTTCGTTTTCATTAATGTATCGTTTAATGTATATTGTTATGTACATCATGTAACAAAACAATTGAATATTGTTGCTAAAACAAGCTTTATTAAATCATTTTTTAATCTACGACCACGTGTTGTGTTACTTCTTATTTCGTTACTTTCGCGTGGTAACATATCAAAGGAACTTTGATAACAATAAAAGGAATTTATTGTAAAGGCTAGTTTTCATTGTTGTATACAGGGAGAGAAAATGTCAGCACAACCTAAGGGGACGATATAGGGAACGATTAAAATTAGAGTTTAATTAGTTATTACATAAATAAATCTAATCGATTCTTTATTTCATCGACCCTGTATAATATGGATATAATTTTATAGACCTACATTTTCTACGTAATTCTAATGCACATTCTACACGAGGCCTTACATTTCCTCCTTTGTTACCAACAGCATTCTTTGTTACTGTCCCAACATTTTCGGTGTAGTTATTTTAGTTTGATTTAAGTTATATTTAATAATACTTAACATATCTGCTACCTTTAAAACAAATAAAAAAATACTTTTACTGCCATCTTTAAGACCTTATTGAACTTTGCTTACTTTATATTAAAATTTAAAAATACCGTTCCTACCGGTGAAAGTAACAAAATAAACCTGTTGGTATTAGACTTTTAATGGTTTCCGTATAGTTTAATTAATTATTTCTACATTTTTATATCAATTATGTTCTGCATTTTAATATAAATATATAATTAAGATGAGTAAGAAGCAAATTTCTATGATTTTTAAACAAAGGAAAGGTAACACAGGAAGAACCAGTATTCTGCTTTGTCACAATATTTATTGATTTTGTAATGATAAAACCTTTTAAAACCTGGTTACTTGCATATAATCAGAAAATACATAATTTTTACTACATATTCCCGTTGAAAAAGTTTATAAAAATTGATTTTTGTAATTTTGGTCGATTTTAAAATTTAGTGGCCAAAAAAAAGAAATGCTCAGATAGTGATGTTCGCCTCTCATTCCTTACGCCACTTACGTAAGAACTCACAGAGGTAAGACTGCGCTTACCATGAGATTCCGTGGCGTTATTTACGCGTGTTTAGTTTCTATCTGGCTCGCTCGCGTCAATATGCAAGTACGAGCAGGATAGATAGAAAGTAAGCGCGCGTTAATAAAGTGACGGTAGCTCATGGTAGGGCTATACTGAGTGCTTAGACAAGTTGCCAATCGCTAACGCTTAATCGTCAATCGAAAACGAAAAGCTTTCTGTCTTTGTCGCACTAATATGAAAGAGTGATAGAGGGAAACTACGATACGCTACTAAGCGTTAGCCATTGGCAACTTGACTAAGCATTCTGGTATCGAGTTAGGGAATGAAAACATCCTAAAACGAACTTAACACGTTCACTGTGGTAGGGGGGTCTTTTGATGAGTAACCATAACAAAATACATGCCAAGATACTATTGGAATTCGAAATATTGAACAAGGGATAGAACCCGTGTAATATACTTAACAGTGAAGATGAATGAATAAATATTTATTTAATGTGTTGATTCATAACTATGTAATTGTTATATGTAATCCAGCGGACTCCTGCGACCTTCACCAGGTCATCAGTCCACCTTGTGGGGGGCCTACCCACGCTGCGCCTTCCGGTGCGGCGGGTAGCACAGGACCGGTAATTGTGGCAATCTTTGGGGGAGGCCTATGTTCAGCAGTGGACGTCTTTCGGCTGATATGATAATGGTGATATGTAATGAATGAATCAACACATTTTCAATCAATGTGTTGAAATAAACTGATGTGGCGAGCTCAGTGCTTGATAATGGAGACCTAGGTTCTCCGAAACATGCCGCGTGCTTAAATAAATAAAGGTTCTTACGTTTAATCTTTTACTTATATTTTAGTGCTTAATATCTAAGTCTGACGATACTCGTAGTTCAAAATAAAATAAAATTCATTTATTATCAGACAACTAGTCCTTATTTAAGTAAGTACCTATTTAATAATTAACTATACAATTATAAATGTAGCATTGCGAAATAATTACGACTGTTCCAGAATCTGATATTATGCTGCTTTGTACTGTTCTTTTTAGGGTTCCGTATTCATTTTTATTAACTTAACAGTTTTTTTCGGGTTCCGTATTCAACTAAGAACTAGTACTTTTTGTTAAATTAAACACCTTTTGAAGTTTTTACTCTAAACCAAGTATAGCAAGCTACGCAGCTTGGAGTATTTTATAGCCATTAATAATGTATTTTCTCACAACCTATGAATTACCGTAACTTATTTGTTTTTGATTTATTTCCTATTCATAAAATGTTAAGCAGTGATTTATCGTGACGACGTCAAAACAATTCATTATGGTAGTAAAATACCGTAGTATTAAGATTTTAACAAGTAACCCTGCGAAAGAAAAGAAAAACTAAAGTTGTAGTCAGAGTTGAAGGAAGCCTGTGTTCAGATTTCTTGTGGTACATGTACCTTATGTGTAGGTTACATTATTTATTATGTTATATTACAATGCCTATTAAAAAAATAACAACTGCGATACCATGTATAGCTTTCGGCTAAAGGCTTGTGGTTATTATTGTGACTACTAACATATTTATGGACAGATCGAAGAATTCTTGATAGTCATGAGTACTGATCGGACATCGATAGCTTTTTTGCGATGAAAGAATTACACGGACATGATTTTATTTCATTTTCACCTCAGACTGATTAAGGCTGATCGCAGATAGATGAGTAAAAGGATTTAAAAAATCATTTCGATGTGTCTAAATCAAAACAGATCAAGAACAAGTTAATTAAGATTTATTGCGGTTTTTGTTTCTACGTAATGTCAGTTACTAGAAAATTAAATAAATGCAGTGAATTCATAATAACATAATACCTAACCTAAATAAATAAATATCTTGGGCTACCTATATATTGATTTAAACTTTCACAATAATCACTCATATTTTAACGACAAACGAGTCTTACGGGTCAGTCTGCCTGCGACACGGGTGTACGTCATGCCCGAAACGTCAGGATAAAATTAAACGTAAGTTTACGCGATTAAGACCCATTTGTCGTTAAAATATCTTGGGCCATCTTACACAAGTTGACTTAGTGCCACCGCTCAATTAAGGCTTACGATATGAGTACCAAGCGACGATATACACGGTGGAATTTAATCGGTGAACAGGAACCCATTTTTCTAATTCAGTAATCGATGGCGGTCACGTTTATGTAGTACTTAAGTGGAACCAAGTTTTTTTTTTTAGCATAACAAATTTTTATGTTGAAATTAAAATTTAATTAAAATTTATTGTCACCCTACTTATGGTTTAGTCTGAAAAGTTTAATACCTCTTTTCAAACTATCAGCCATGCATCGCTCTTATTTTACATAGGAATAGAGTCTATCGCAAAAATTAAAGCATGTGAGTGGTTATTGCTCATTTATGTTTTAAGTTTCTATGGCTGATAGTTTGAAAAGAGGTATTAAACTTTTCAGACTAAACCATTAGTAGGGTGACAATAAATTTTAATTTCAACATAAAAAAAAAATATGCTAAAAAAAAACTTGGTTCCACTTAAGTACTACATAAACGTGACCGCCATCGATTACTGAATTAGAAAAATGGGTTCCTGTTCACCGATTAAATTCCACCGTGTATACATAGGTATAATAGATAGAGACAACTACATATATTTTACTAATAATTTATTTTCAAAACTACAATTTATGTACATAGATTAAATCTAACTAATCTACTTAACCTAACCTATATCTAAGATTGGCCCTTGTGGCATTGTACCGAGGATGCTGGCGGCATTTCCTCGCTGTATCGCAATACTGATGCGTTGTGCGAGGAAGTCGCCACGGCAAAGAGTACGATTTTGTACCGTTTGGCGTAGAAACTTTAGGTTCTTGGGGCCCCAGCGCACGCAAATTGTTTGCTGAGATCGCGAAACGTCTGGTTGATGTAACTAAAGACCATAGAGACATAATATGTCGATACTAAAATACATAGACAGCCACGGCCAACGAACTAATTTATGTGATAAATAAAGACACAAATAATGCCCTCTCTGGGATTCGAACCCAAAATATATGCATTTAATAACTTAAGCTTATCCATATTAGTCATTACACTGCAAGTCAAAATGACAAAGTGCTACCGACGGATCACTATATGAACTCATGAATAACGTATTTAACGACAGCTATGATCTCAGTTCAATTATCATAAACACGGAATTATTACCAATTAATCTTTTCATAAAATACCAAACATGCATGACTTTGCTATGACAAGTAAAATGCACCTGCCTGTCATTATGGCAGTTTGTTAAATATTTTATTTACCATGTCGATCGACGAGTGATGAATTTAAAAGAGGCAGAAATGTGCCAACATTCCTCCGCTGCATACTGCATAGCTACCTGCATAGTGCATATAGTTACCTAGTTGCTGTTGTTGTTGTATTCTGGCAATTTTTTCCGCAACTCGACATCAAACGTGCCTAATTTGCGTGGTCCCAACGCTGCCCTAGTAGGTACTTGTTAGGGGCGTATTTTACAAAAACCTCGAAATAGCCCAATATTTTTAAATGTTTAATATTTTAAAATCTCTTTATGTAGTGCTCAATATTTTATGTAGGTAAATCTTTTTCCATTAACTTACAATTTATAAACCGAAGAACGAAAAAAGAACCGTTCTGTTTGTATGGAGAAAAATAACGGTTGTGGTCCCTGGGGTCTTCACAGACGCCCTTGAATTTCTTTGCAGGTGTAGGTATGCAGGTTACCAGAGTATTTAAAACAAAGTTCGGCCTAGCCAGCCATATCAGGGCTCACAGTAGACAACGTCCATAGAGTTTATTTGGGGTCGCCGTCATCGAAAACGATGAGGAGGACTATATATATATTCGATATTCTTTAACTAGTCCTGACCTACCGCAATGCACAAAAAATAATGGTAAAGTGGACTAAGTTGATACCCGTTGCCGTGTGGTGCGATGGCAGTAAGAATACATTTGTCACCATCCCAACTCTTTCCGTGGTTAAGGATTTAAGTGTCACTGACCATTTACTTATCGAAGATTGATGATGGGCAGCAGCATCATCATAGTGTACTAACAATAGGTTTATCTTTGTAATTATACTTCATCATGTTTATTTAGTAAAATTCTCAGTATTTGGTTACTTGCACAAATTGCGCAATAGTACATTGTGCATCAAGGGAGGTAAGGACGGAATCGCTAACGAGAGTGTTAGAAGCCCGACGCCGTAGGCGGAGGGCTTTTACTCGAGTTAGTATCCGCTTACCGACGGTGATGCATACAATGTTTTTCACCACACTTGCCGACAAAAAAAAGTTTTAAGACAAAATATTATTAAATGACGTAGGTACTTGACATTTCTATTAAGTACTCCCTAGGGAATTTTACTTTTCTATTACTCCCGCAATGCATGCAAGCAATGGCACACTTAGACAGCAAGGGTGATGAAAAATGTGTTTTTTGTTTCTGTAATTTTGCGGAATTCATTTGCAAGTAACTGAAAATTACATTTAGTAAAAAGTAGTCGTTCTGAAATTATTTGTGGACTTATATAAAAAAATAGTGATAATTACATTAATAAAATAAATCCTAGACTGGGTTTAATTAATCTCCTGTTTTAGATTTACTGCAGTATGACAATGAATCACCGTCGTCGAATAAATTCCATCGTGTTTCTGCCTGTTTACGTGTTTCTTACTGCATCGCTAAAACCTTGTTTCACATAAAACTTACGATTATTAAGACAATTAAAATAATCCTGTGACTGGCAGCTCGTCACAGACTAAAATGTTTTCATACACTCGCATGCAATAACCCGCGGCCTTGCAGTTTATGCACCGCGTTATATTTTACGATCGCGATTCGTCTGATCTTTCTGGGTCGCTGGATGAATGGCTTCGGTTTTATTGTGATTTATAAATGCAAGGTCATCGTAATTGTTTCAGTATTTTGAGCAGAAAGTGAAAAAAATGTTTTAGTGGTATTTCTTAACCTCCTGCCACCCAAACAATAAAAATTCCCAGTGAAATTTATTCTTCCTGCACTATTAATTCTAAAGGTGCGTTTAAACTAAAAGAGCATTCGCAGTTCTAGCGCCCGTTCTACGAAATCAACCAATCACGTTTTGTGTACCGATCGAATTTCGTAGAATGGAAGGTTAGAACAGCGAATGCTCTTTTAGTTAAACCGCACCTTAATAGTGCAGGAATTAGAATAGGATTTCATTTGTTTGAGGAGATCTTTTAATAGGCCTCTGGGCGGCAGGAGGTTAACAGCAATTGAAATAAAAATGAGTTTAATATTACATAGACTCGCGGTCTAGTAAAATACATATCAGGGGAGTTACCATGACGTACTAATGCGGTTCAGTTTAGGTAGAGAGAAAGGGACAAGGTTATACGAGTCGTACCTATTCTGAATCGCATTAGTACGTCATGGTAATCCCCCTGGGGCGGCTACCACGTTCTAAAGCGATTCAGTTTAGGACCTAATCTGAATCGCGAAATTGCGATGTGTGCGTTCCATAGCATAACTGTCAAAAACTGACAGGCCGGAACTAAACTGACATCATCCTAAGGGTCGGAAGGTCGGAACTATGGGTGCAAAACTTTAACAAAGCTTCTCAAGTGGACTTGACATAGCACATACATCCATAAAATATACATATCTACACACCCACACATTGAAAGTTGAAGATTCCGAAATAGGGAATACAATTGGATACAGATTTTTCAATCATATTCGTATGTTTTTGGCTAAAGTAGTTCCCATATTAAGTATGTCAATTTTAAATAATAATAGTTTTATTTCAGGCAGTACAGAGTCCCATAATTATATACTAGCATAATTCTAAATTTAGGTACCTACCTACTTACACATCACAGAAATATTGGGAAATATAAATAGAATTTTAGAAATACATATTTTATTATTTCCGGTTCTCCTTCTGATGAACAGATAGCTAGTGCCTAAAAAAACACTGTCAGGGCTGCCACCAATCGTTTCCAGAAGCTCGTTCTTGGAGTTTCTTACGATCTCCCAGAAAGAAGCTACCCTCGCTCTGATGATTGATTAAAGTTTTGTTAAAGTTTTGCACCCATAGTTCCGACCCCTATTTTCATCACAAATTTAAGAGATCATGGTAGCCGTACCATGATCTGCCCCGTTGTTATTAACGAGCATTTACTTTATATCCGGCTCGCTCGCGCGAATATGCGAGTACGAGCGGGATGAATAGAAAGTAAGTCCACGTTAATAACGCCACAGCAGCTCATGGTACGACTGGCACACTAATACAAAATAGTACATTACGACACAAGTGCGAAAAACAAGAAATTCGAAACGAGTGGCGATCTTTTAAAACACAACCGATAGGGAGTGTTTTAAATCGACACGAGTTACGAATTTCGTTTTTGCACGTGTCTCGTACGACGTTTTTTAGTAAAGAGGCCCTCCGAAGTTTTGGACCTGACGTAAAATGACCCGCTTCTCGCACTAGAGCCTAAAAAAGGCACCATCTGTACTAAAAATACAGTTTCAGTCCGGCAGCTTGCTGATGATGGTGTTGAACTACTAACAATCACACAAACGTAGAGGTCATTTTGAGTTGAGATTTAGCTATAAGATAAATTGTGGTTGAAGTTGAATCATACTCATACTATAATTAAATTAGAACAGTGTACTGATATTAGAAACAATCGCCACTTATGATAAAATAAACTGTCATATGATAAATCATAAGTGGCGAAAACAATCACAGTTGATTTAAAAGCGTCTTTACAGTATTATGAAACCAATAAATTAAATCAATTACTATTTTTACTAAGACCTAGTATTCCACTGCTGGGCAATCCAATCGTCCCAGTTTTGAGCAATCTGTGGCCAGCCTTTGAGATACATCGCGATTCAGTATAGGCCGTAAAATGGATCGCATTAGTACATCGTGGTTGCCCCCAGGTCGCTACGTCCTGGGTCCCCCAGCTAGTTGTTCACCTGCCTTGAGGCATCCGCACACCACATATACCATCACATCATCAGCCTATCTAAATCAGGGCCACTGCTGAACGTAGGCTTGTCCTATTACTACACCTATGTGTATGGATGCATTACGGTATGTCCAAATCAATCGACGTAGAATCGGCTTAAACCGGCCGAAAACTCTTTACGTCGACGGAATAAGAGTGAAAAAGACGTATCAGCACGGCTCGGCTCAGCAGTGTTATTCACTAAGGAAACCGCCTTGCTAACAGCGCTGTGTCAGCGCTGCAGCAGCGTCGAGCCTAAAAATGGTATTCATTAAATGCACTTTAAACGACACTAGCGCTCGGCGACGTGAGCTGGAATTACACTGCGTCGACGACCTATTCTACGTTAGTGAATACCGTTTTTTGCGACGCTGCGCTCGACGTCGAAGTGAAGGCTGTCTCGTCGTCGAGCTCGTTGATGAACGCAGCGTCGAATATGTGAATAAGAGAATAGGATAGCAGCAGAAGCGTCGTCGGATTTTTCGCTGTTATGCTGTCGATGTAAAGCTTTTTTCGAGCTGTAAGCCCAGTCCGCGTCGTTTGATTTGGGGAGACCCTTAGGAGGTATGCCCATAAACGTCACGCTAGGCAAAGTAGTCTGTTCACTATGATGATGATGCAGCTGCCCATCATCAATAAATGAATAGTCACATCAATCCCTTAGTCGACACCCACGAAAACAGTTAGGGTGGCGACAAATGTATTCTATCGTCACCGAACTAATGAATGTGCTAATGAATTTCTACCGTCACCGTGTGGCATCCACTATTTCAGCCCAATCTGGGAGCATCCGGCAGAAATGACCGTGCCAGTCCCGTATCAGTTTGGCGGTCTTGTCTGCAATATCGGCAACACGGAGTATGGAGCATGGGAGATTTAAATCTAAATCAAATAGATATAAATATCAATAATGAATGTGGCGCCACTTAACAGGCACTCAGACAGACAAAACTATTTCAAGTGTTAAATACTAAAGCACTGATTGCCGCAGATAAACACTCATTTTCATAGAGTGATGAAAAACAGATGGAAAATAAATTGAGTTTCTATTAGCTCTCTTTTCAATATCGATTACGTGTTGTCTGACTTTTATTTGACATTCGTCAAAGTTTTAGAAATATACGAACAACTGTGCTCATCTGCACATCAATTATGCGGTTGCATTGATTTGTGAAGTTATTTGTGTCCTTGACCATATCCGTCGAGCACCGTCGAGCAGTGTACTTAATAAATCGATTTAGCCGAATTAGATTTAGGGACAGTCTTACACGTTAAAATAAAAAGTGACCCCTCCTGTGGTCAATAGTTAACGACTTATCAATTATCATCTCATATAATATCATATAAACTTTAAACAGGTAGGTAACTACATAACATAGTTGATAGGTACCTCTTTAAATCCATGACAAGTTTTTTTACATATATATAGAGGAGAGTCAGGAGATAAATATGTATTATTCGTAAATTGAATTGCGATCAATATTAACCCTTTAAAAAATGGAAATCATTTTGCTAATTTAAACCATATTTGTTTCTAGTACTACGCGAGTACTACAACATGGGTACTATACTATACGAGTTAGCTAACGGGCGACCCTGCGTCGGCGCAGGTCAGCGTACAAGCGCAGCCCGGCTGTCAAAATGACGTAAACTTGAAATTAATTTTATCGGGTAAGTTATTTAATTTAATGAAGTTATTAGAGACTATATTTCCAGATGGAAAGTTTGTTTCGACAAGATTTGTTAATATTAAGAATGATCTAACAATAATCACGTAATAAAAAAAATTCAACCAGAGACTTCAACTGATTTCTCCAATCATTAGATCCTCTCCTTTTTTCAAATCCTTTAATTTTATAAATATTAGATGTCATACCAAGGAAAAATGACCAAGATCACCTAATGTCCGAGGTGGGGACATTAGGTGACCTTGGTCATTTTTCTTTGGTATATGACATCTAATATTTATAATTTATATAGTATTAAGTAGTGTGACTACCGGGGTAAAATAAAAAATTACAAATCAAAATATTTTAAAGACAAACGGGTCTTAATGGCGTAAACTTACGTTTAATTATATCCTGACGTTTCGGGCATGACGTTACACCCGTGGTCGCAGGCAGACTGGCGAGAGAATGTATCAACACCTTCGAGCTGCGCGGGTTTTTCGAACTACCCGCACTTGATCTTGATTATTCACTTCTAGGCTAGGGTTGTCACTAGGCCTACACACCTGCCTGCGACCACGGGTGTACCGTCATGCCCGAAACGTCAGGATATAATTAAACGTAAGTTTACGCGATTAAGACCCGTTTGTCTTTAAAATATGAGTGATAATCGTGAAAGTTTAAATCAATATACAAATCAAAATATTTAGTTAATTAATAATTTGATTTGTGTTTTCGCAATACGTTCGTTTAATTCTTTTTAGTTATAGTATTAGGTATTCTGTATTAGCCCCGTTATTTCACATGGCAATCAAGTATTGACATTTGGCCAAAGCTTTTTATATAGGTGAAACCAATTATAATAAATATATCCGAAAATTGTATTTTCCAGCAACCGATATGGTTGAAAGCGGTGCCAAGTCATTGAGTCAATCTAAACATGAAAACAGATTTATTTAAATTCTGTCTTGTTTTCGATAAATTCGAAATAATACAGCGCACAGTCCGTGAGCAGTTAGAAAAATCTTCGGTTTTTTTACCTGTCTCGATTGCTTTTTTTGCATACCTAATATGAGGTGAGCGAGACAGGTATAGAACCGAAGGTTTTTCTAACAGCTCACGGGCTATATTTATGTAAGATTGCCTCATCATCATCATCAGCCTATAATAGTCCACTGCTGGACGTAGGCCTCTCCCATTAACTATGCGTATAGACGCATTAAGAGGTAAATGCCCATAATCGCCACGCTGGGCAAGCGGATTGGCGATCGCAGTAATGTGTCCACTATGATGACGCTGCTGCCCATCATCAATCTTTTATCAAATGATGGTCAGTGACACTTCGATCCCTTAGTCGACTCTTACGACACTCGCAGGAGGAGTTGGGGTGGTGACAAATGTATTCTTAATGCCGTCACCACACGGCCACAAGATTGCCTAACTTTATTTAATTTATACACATAGGGCAATGAGAATTTATTGGTTTATTTTTAAAAGTGAGTGACACTGTCAAAAGATTTTTTTAATTGCTTGCTTTGCTTGCGATTAATGATGACCAGAAATCGGACAAATGTGCGTCATATTACACATGCACAATGCATGTACATGACTCCAAACTTGATTGAGCAGTTAATCATTTACAGAAAATTACCTACTTGACACCGATAACTATGAAAACATTTCTAATTAGTCACCTTGCGGCTTCGAAATCAAATTTCGAGAAATTATTCATTGAATCAACTTTGGAGTCATTTCCACGTAATTGCGAACAATGACGCTTATTCGCCCGATCTCTGATAATGATAAAAAAATTATTATTACAATTTCAAATAAATTATTTATTGCTGTTTTCAAATAAATTACTTCTAAAAATATATATACTTATACACCATCTTTGAATACTCGCTATACTTAATGTATTTATAAATAATGTATGTTTCTACGCAATTAGTATATCAATCATATTAAAGGTTACTTTCCTATCATCTCCCGTTGTCTTGGTGTATACAAACAAACCTATAATATGTGTTATAATGAGATACATCATTTTGGCTTACAAGTCTTACAACCTCAGTGCATTTCCCATGCGCCTGGTTACATCGAGCATGTAAAACAATTTAACAGATATTGTGAATCAAGCTTTTCCGTTAGATGTAACCGGTACTAGTATCCGCGAACATCGATATCAGCAAATTTCGAGAATTTGTCTCTGTCACTTCAACGAAGGCGTCATTAGAGTGAGAGAGACAAATCCTCGAAATGAAATTTTCGGATTACGATAGTAGGCCAGCCTATTCGGACTTAGTTGTTTTATTTAGTAAACAACTTTCAAACCTTTAAATACACTATTTCCTCTAAAATGGCCATGATTGTATGTAAATGTACAAATAATTTGATATAAGATATAGTATAATTGTATAAGATCAAAGTAAAACGTTATGTAACCTAATCACTAAAGGTATCGGACATCAGTCCTGTCAACAAAACATAGGTAAGCAACATGCAGTCTTATTACGTACGCACCTAAAAGGGCCATAGTCGCATGCACACTATTGCATACACTCCGGTGCATCACGATAAAAACTGCATTAGTAGCGAAACCCAATAATTCTGGATCAAACGCAACTGTAAACGGTTGTGCCACGGGACACCACAT
>JALPQI010015715.1:0-35888 GCA_025490895.1 Thaumatotibia leucotreta | reverse complement strand
AATCTAGTAGAACATTTAAGTATTGTCAACTTACCTCTCCAATCACCTATCAAAGTGATCCCAATGCTGAAGTTGTTGGCTCTCCCAGCATGAATACCGACGAGATTCCAGCCTCTACCCTCATATGCGCCTCCTTCGCTGCCGATTCCAAAGCTGAAATGGAAGAATTAATGTTTAGATAGATTCAAAATCGCAACACATGTAGTCAAGGGTGCAAAGAGCACACCGTCAATTTTTTTTACAAAAACCTAGGTTTGACAAATGCACATAAGTAAAGTGGTTTATTAGAACATTACTATTCGAAATGCTTTTCATACTAGCATATTTCTAAAATATTCATATTTAAATTTGTTTAAATTTTATTAGCTTTAATGCAATACGTACAAGACATTATAAAAAATGCATTAGTTATTACCTACTAATCTAATAATTAATCACGGGTCACTTTTGTGACGACTTTTGTAAACGTAATCTTTATGGAACTTAGTTATTTTGTTGTACGAGTAAAACAGCTTATAACTAGACAACAACAACCTAAAAATCATGAAAACTAATATCGTTTTAGTTTTTATTACTGCTCTGCAAATAGTTTTTTTTTCATTGACTATTATTTTATGTACCTTCGTCCTCATAGTTAATAGGAGAGGCCTACGTCCAGCAGTGGACTATCATCAAATCAAATCAAATCAAATAATTTATTGCACACATATTACATATTACATTTCACATGTATATGGACCAAGGGCACAGCAATCTTATAGGTAATTAATATACATTGTTTGACAATGCAAAAAATATATTTACAATGTAAATGGCTAATGAAGTCTACAGTTAAATATCACCAAAAAACTCTTGCAGTGTGTAGAAAGATCTGTCCATTAGATATTTACTAAGTGCTTTCTTAAACGATACTGGGTTTTGTAAATTTTTGATGGATTGTGGGATCTCATTGAAAATTTTAATGTACATCATATGTGGTCCGGCTGATGATGATGATGATGATGATTACTTTATGTTCCTATGGAGGTATGTATGAGGATTAAGATATTCCCTTCAAAATACGATGGAAATGTATTAATTAATCATGATATATTATTTGTAGTCATTAAACAATTGCTTTTTAAATTAGATACTATACATTGTAAATTATGTCACTTTGTAACAAACACTATTGTCGTCATAACGCTAAAATACCGATTATACCGAATACCTATATATACGTATTTAAGATTTGGCTAACGTATTATAATACCTATAAATAACAGCATGAATAAGAGTACTTTATACAAATAGGTACCTACATACATTAAAATTGTACTCTCTAGGTTATGAACAACGTGTAGGAACCATTCATTTTTTAGATTTTCATAATAATGCATAATGGGTAGTCTCTTAACAGGCACTAATTATGATAATTAGAGTAAAATATTACCGTTACACAAATATCTACTCACATTGACGTCAAAACACACGAGCCCGTATTATAAAACTACAACTTAAGCACATAGTTAGAAAGAAAAGCAATAGGTAAACAATATGATCATTATGTTTATTTTTACATCAAAATATGGAACATGTCAATTTTAAATAGATAGGTACGTATGTATGTACTTATCCGTGAATGTCAATTTTAAATAGTGGCTCTGCGTTTTTTATAATTATGCAAATAATTTAGATATAAGCTGATTATTTCTAAGTTGGCTAACACTAATCATCGTTTAAATGCCCTAATAGTTGATTTTATCTTATCGATGGCAACTCAACCTATAATGACGAGTATTGGTACCGTAAAACTCTGTGTCTTCGCCTGGGATAGGTACCTATTTTCGCCTAGTCTAAAAAGTTGTAATTTCCGCATTAATTTTAGGGTCCGGTGTATAGAAAATTACTATAAATAGCAAGTATGAAAAACATGTACTTTGCTATCTGAGAGTTTGCCTTAATAATAAGGCGGGAACTTTAACTTTTCACGCTAGACGAAGATAGGTATCCTAGGCGATGATACGAGAATCTACGGTACAGCGTCGGGTTCTAGTACTTCCACCTTAACTAGGTACGGAATTGACACATAGCACGATAAACTGTGAAACTGGAATCATCATAGCTTCATAATCATAAACCTACTGGGTGGGTACGGTAGGCTCTCGCCAACTATTTAGACGGCCGTGATTGGTAGAATACACACATACATTCTCTGAATGTCTATGAAGTCGATATGCGGGAAACGACATAAAATAACTGCAAACGTTTACTAACGCCAGCATACACCTTGACTAATATAAAGGCAGGTAAATCTACAATAAAATTCAGAGGTCGCCAAAGACTAATGACTCTCGGCGATAATTTCCCACTTCCGACTGGAGGTGTTTACCTTAAACGCAGGAAAATGACTACACTGTTACAGTTGACTGTCACGTTAGGTTGTAGCTGTTAGGGAAAATAATGACAAACATTATACTCATATTCTTTGTAAGTGTGTTTCTGCCAATCAGGAGTTTATAACGTAACGAGTAGGAGGACAATTGTGCACCTAGAAACTACAAATAGCAAAGTCATTGACTACCAAAATGTAGCATTGACATTGCCTATAGCCCTCCATGTTATTTCGCTCCGGTACTTCTTGGCATAGTGCATTTCTCAGAGTATAAACGGACATCTCATTCATCTGGTCACGTTTTTTTAGAAGTGGCTGCATCTTTTGGTACCATTCGGTCGTCAGATACAGCACCCGTTTTTATATAAGACAACCAAAAACCAAACTCAAATCATTCAGGCACTTCCAAAAAAACGTGACCAGATGAATGAGATGTCCGTTTACGCTCTGAGAAATGCCCAAATGGAAAATGTGATATATATTTGTGAGAGGTTTAGCAAAACGTCATACTTTGGCGTTTTTTTAGGTTAGGGCACTGACACATTTGATTTGTATAAAGGCACAAGTCAATTCCGACCGAGGTAAGCGAAAACGTTTTTACACTGGGACGATGTACTAAAACGCTCACATTTTTCTGCTCATAGGTATGTTTTGACTCTATGATCTTAAGCGTCATGTGAAGAAAGCGTAAGCACCTATCTATATGATGAAAAAGTAAACTGGTGGACTACAGAGTGTAGGGAACAAAAAAATCCGTTAAAAGGCCCATTTAGTATCTTTAAATTAGCAAAAAGTAAGAGAAGATATTTTTCGTGAAAATATATTTTCCCTACTTATTCTAATCAGAAAATGATACTGAATGGGCCTTTTAAACGGATTACCACATTTTTTGGTAAAACCTGTACAGCTGCCAATGTAAATGGCCATGACCTAAACCGATATGTTAGCTAAACTGACACTGACATATCAAATAAACAGTTTGAATAAATCTCACTTGTATCCAATATCACTCCATTCAAGGCTCTGGTGGTACTGCTGCATGGACCTCATGTCAGCCATACATTGCTCAGTTGTGTTGCAAGCCGCAGGAATGTATGTATGGTGTATGACCACATATGGCACGGGTGTCGTTAAAGGCTCGATACTGCCGTTAACCGGAAGCGCAAGCCAATCCGCTCGTGTGTAATACGGGTAGTATTCTTTAAAAAAAAGTTTTGTCAAATTACTTTACAACAAGTAACAAACAGTTACTTTTGGGTACTGTAAACTATGTTTAAATATGTTCACAATATCAACAAGTAACATAATCAGGCTTGTACCTTTTATAAAATACTTCAGGGCTTGCAAAATTTCAGCAAAAGCACTAAGTACCTGATGGAAAAACTTGGGAAACGAAGTTGCGTTTTGTCTTGGAAAATGCTCCACTTACGAGAGCGCAGCTTTTAAATATACTCTGTTTGGTTTGGTGTTTAAAAAAAGGTAAACAATCTTGCAGTATCTTTTTATTGAAAAATGCATATAAAAATCCAAACTAGGTATTTAATGAATCAAAAACAATTAGTCCGTGGGCTAGTCGGCCGGAAATTAGAAAACGGTATAATTTGGGGGTACCAAGTGTCCTTTTTACAGTAGTTAGACATATTCATAAGGATGTTAAAAAAGTATGATAGACATCTCAAAGTGGTAGCTAATAGGCATACGGGCTATTTCAAGATTTCCGTTGTATGACAGGTATGGTTAAAATTAGGAGGTATAAATTTTCCTTTTCACGGCTGTTAGGTAAGCTTATAAAAACGTCAAAAATGCAAGAATGTCATTTACAAGTGCTACCTAACAAAAATGGGGGCCAATCAAAGATGGTGGATCTCAAGTTTTACAAAATCAAGTATATCTCGAGAACTATTAAATATATCTAATTACTCTCTTGAACAAAATTAAAGGCATATCTGTAAGCTTCATATTTTGCATACACACCATATTGCTAAAACCAACCAATAATTAATTATGACCAAATTTATGAAAATTTCGTGATTTTGATTTTTTTTGTGTCGTGTTTTTACATAGTAGACATGACGCTAGAAAAATTAAATATTTTTTTAAAGATAGTGTATTTAATAAGCATTAATTTGATGTATATAACTTGTTAGCGGTATTAAAAAAAACACCCATAAAAAATATTTAAATGAATTGTAGTCATAATCCACCGTATACTTAGTGATTTAAGAGGCGATGGAAGTGCCACTCGTAAATAATAGTGCTTACTTCAAATAACCAAGATTGAAAAATATAAAAAAATCGCCTCTTAAATCACTAAGTATACGGTGGATTATGACTACAATTCATTTGAATATTTTTTAATGGGTCTTTTTTTTAATACGCAAACAAGTTATATACATCAAATTAAAGCTTATTAAATACACTATCTTTAAAAAAATATTTAATTTTTCTAGCGTCATGACTACTATGTAAAAACACGACACAAAAAAAATCAAAATCACGAAATTTTCATAAATTTGGTCATAATGAATTATTGGTTGGTTTTAGCAATATGGTGTTTATGCAAAATATGAAGCTTACAGATATGCCTTTCATTTTGTTCAAGAGAGTAATTAGATATATTTAATAGTTCTCGAGATATACTTGATTTTGTAAAACTTGAGATCCACCATCTTTGATTGGCCCCCATTTTTGTTAGGTAGCACTTGTAAATGGCAATCTTGCATTTTTGACGTTTTTATAAGCTTACCTATCAGCCGTGAAAAGGAAAATTTATACCTCCTAATTTTAACCATACCTGTCATACAACGGAAATCTTGAAATAGCCCGTATGCCTATTAGCTACCACTTTGAGATGTCTATCATACTTTTTTAACATCCTTATGAATATGTCTAACTACTGTAAAAAGGACACTTGGTACCCCCAAATTATACCGTTTTCTAATTTCAGACCGATTAGCCCACGGACTAAATGTACATCACTGTATTTCCTTGCTATATTATGTACATTTGCTAAAATTTATTTTCTACTCGTAGTTTTGAATAAAAAGATATTGCAAGATTGTTTACCGTTTTTTAAATACCAAACCAAACAGAGTATAGATAGTGACTATAAATCCCATGGGTACACATTAGTGATTATGAATGCTGTGGGTGGTTATAACCTATTTTAGTTTTAGATGTAATAGGTTTCAAAAATTGAACCAAGTCCCAAAATAGGCTCAATGACGCTTCTGTTAGACAAATTAAAATACTATAGTAACTATCTATGAAAGCAAGGTAGATGATATTTTCATTTACGTAAACGTGTAAAGCGGGACAAAAACATTCTATTTTACTATTTATTTAATTCTACGTAACATCTACCTAGAATGTGAATCGTATCAACATTACACTAACACTAAGCACACTACGTTTCTCATGCTAAATTTAAGCAGAATTATAAAAAGTTTAATTATTTTCATTACCATCAGTACTAAGAGGATGAGCGTTCACATAAACACAAAACACTGTCACAATGAAGCAATAACTCGCGACCGATATCTCCATGTTTATCTTAATTTTTATTCTCTAAACTAAAACAAGTGATTGTCGATTGATTATGTGTCCAACTGAACCGTAAATGGTTTGTTTTCCGTTTTATACTAAATCATGGAGTTGGGTACTTTCCCGAGGGCGCTGAAGTGTCGGACTTTACCTTAAAAAGTGCATGATAGAAGATAGCGGTAAGTCAGTGGATTATTATATATTATTAATCGGTTGATCTCGAAACAAAAACGGCTAGGGTTCCGTTAAAAATATAATTTCTCAAATAACGTAGAACCTAAACATGTTTAGAAGGATAATTAAAATAATGTACCTCTAACCGTGCACCGTAGTAGGACCGTAGAGAAACTCCGTAGAGAAATTACGGAGAACATGGACATGCATAAAGTAGTGCAGGAACGACTGTGTATTTACAGGTATATTTAATTATGAATTTTCTATTATTCCCCTCTATCACAATAAAAATAAGCTTTTTACTTATATGTGAAATAATAGTATTGTATCAAGTCTCAACATTGGGACAGTTTTGTATATTAGCTGAAAACATTCGCATTTTATCTTTTAAAAAAACTTTGGACTCATGAAGTTATTACTGCTCTTTTGCTCTTTCGCGTTTTCACTTTATTATAAAAAAAATTGTCCACCTCCGTAGCCTAGTTGGTATTGGTAGTGACCCTGCCTACGAAGCTAAAGGTTTCGGGTTCGAATACCGACGAAGACATTATTTGTGTATTTATTTATCACTAAAATTTATTCCTTGGTCGTGGCTGTCGATATAATATATTTAAGTTATATGTTCTGTATCTATCTATTATTTATATTTCGCTTGGTAACCCACACCCCAAGGTTTAATTGAGCTTACCGTGAGACTAGTTCAATTTGTGTAAAATGTCCCAATATATTTATATTTATATATTGCTCAAATCCCGTAGTTTGAAATTTTATTCAATTGGATAATGCGAACGTAAGTACTCGGGATATGTAAGGCTTACTATGTTCTAAAATTACCTCTGTTAATTTTATAAAGATCTTATTTTTTCCAGGTAGGTATATTTTTGTTATGTAAATCTAGACACGTAGAGTAGTTGAAACATATTTTCCACTTTCCCACGTGGTGAATATTTCCATAGTAAATGGCTGAAGCATTCCCGTTACCTCTCTGTTTCACTTACGAGTACCTCATCTGAAGTGATGTTTTCTACGATACATCATTTAATTAACCGAACTTATCCTGTTAGGCTGTTACACACTTAACCCAACAAGGTAGGTATTTTTTTCTTCGATATACATATAATATAATAATTATGAGAAATTTCATTAAATATGACTAACCCCAGTCCTCACTCGTATTACATACTTATATAGTTAATTACGTATTACCTATATACTGTTACGTACTTGTAATAGGTACTCCTATTTACGAGTAAAATGTAGTTGCATATTAATAGTAGTACTCGTACCTACCTATCATTCCAGGTATTCAAATGTATGAAATAGTACTTAAGTAAAAAAATCCCCACGATAAGTAGGTACTACAAATCAACTGGAGTAGTAGAATCGGGCTTTTGTGCAATACGACAAATTACTTACGTCTTCTTAAATTAATTGCTTACAACATAGTTCAATAGATAAGTTTTGCAACAAATAGGTAAATAGCATACCTACATGAAACAAAAAATACATACAAATATATTGCAGTACTTATTTAGTGACCTAATAAACTATGTATTTAACACAGTCTCAGATAATATATCTACCTATGCAAAACCTATCCTAGAGAATATCTGATTCACTGTATAATTAAGGTTAGTTCTTTTTTTATGTTGGCACAACAAAGTGGCTCCACTCCACCTGATCGCAAGTGAAAAGTAGAGCCCAAATCGCGGCGGCAACGAACAGGAGATAATCAGTAACCTGTTAATATGCGGCTGAATTAAAACTCAAATTAAAAAGCTAATTTCTGCTATCAGTGGTTCATATATTATTAGGTATACCGTAACGATATAAATCATCTTAAATGCTAACTGGGCTAAATCCTCATTGTTTGGGAGCCGCAGGATGTCCACCAGAGCAGAGGAAAAAAGGATATGGTGAGACGAGATAAATATGCTATAAAAATAATAAGTACATCATAAATGCAAAACTAAATACATTATCATAGGTACTCATAGCACCTAAATACTTAAAATAGACTTATATACGTGTATGTTTATTTTAAAATAAAATATAAACCCTGAACAAATTATATTGGCAAAGATTACGAACACGCGCACACGCACCAATAAAAAGTATGATCCTACAGGCAAAATGAGTAGTTCTTTAGCCCTAAATTCACGATGTTTCTATTCGAAGTGTATTATAAGTACCTTACGTTATCATCATCATCATCATATCAGCCGAAACACGTCCACTGCTGAACATAGGCCTCCCCCAAAGATTGCCACAATGGCCGGTCCTGTGCCACCCGCATCCAGCGGACTCCTGCGACCTTCACCAGGTCATCAGTCCACCTTGTGGGGGGCCTACCCACGCTGCGCCTTCCGGTACGTGGCCGCCACTCGAGAACCTTCCCGCCCCAATGGCCATCGGTTCTACGCGCGATGAACCAAAGCAAAACTGAATGAATGCAGCAGAACCAAAGTAACCGGAATCGCTAAACTGAAGTGGCAGTGGGCGGGACGGGGCACCTTACGTTAGCTACCTCCTAATTCTCATTTATCTACACCTACAGGAATATCATAATTTCCCTGTTATGTATTCAGAAGCGGTAATGTAATGACCTATATTAAGAGACCGGTGTCTGTGGCTGTATCATAATGTTAACATTAAAGTACAGGCAGAGTACAGTGCATCATAATGTTGACATTAAAGTATCGTCGTCATGATATTAATTTTAACATTATGAAGTCAACTTCTTTTTGTTGTTTTTTTTTTTCAATAAATATTTATTGTAGGATATCCTTACTCAAATTGAGTGATTTCAACTGATTTGAATTTTTATATTTAGAGGTAATTACTTAGTGGATATCAATGAAAATAAAGGTAAATTGTCATTCTAAACTAATGATATGGATGTAGATAAAGTTATGTATGTGACTGTACATAATTAGGCATTAAACACTCGTGTGATCTTATTATGAAACTCGCCTACGGCTCGTTTCATAAAACCACACTCATGTTTAATGCCTCTTATTTTGCGCCAGCCACATAAATAACTATTAATATTTACTGTCACTTGTGCCATAAATATAAAATAATGAACAAATCAGCTTACTAATAGTCTTGTTTACCTGTGACTATAAGCATAAAAATAATAAAACCACAAAAGACCATCGATTTCGATTGACAAAATACAAATAAACTTCATATTTTTAATTTGGGCCATATTTTGCAAAGATTTCTTAGTCAAAGTAAAAGGCTTCATTAATTTCATTACAATTAGGTACGAATAGTCTAGAAATCTTGATGAATATTTCGTACCTAGAGATACAGAACCACGACACGGTCGCTAAAATGTACTTCACTGGGAAGTACCCAGCATAAGTAGGTATTACGGATTACGGCTCTACACAAATAAGTTCATATACCCATAATTCCGAGTAATGACCTGTAGTTAGTATTTTTTACAAACAAATTCAAATCGCACTTAGGAAAAGAATTATCAAGTCCAAAAACAGCTACCTAAATAAATATTATAAGACAATCTTACACAAATCAACCAAGTCCCACACTAAGCACAATTAAGGATTGTGTTATGGGTACTTAGCGACGATACATAATAGAGACTACGAGTAAGTACTAACAGAGACTCTGTCTCCGTAGCCTAGTTGGTATGGTAGTGACCCTGCCTATGAAGCAGGGGATTCCGGGTTCGAATCCCGGCGAGAGAAATATTTGTGTATTTATTTATCAAAAATATTTGTTTCTTGGTCTTGGATGTTTATGTATTTAAGTATCTATCTATTAAATGAAATGATATATCGTCGCTTGGTACCCACATCACAAGCCTAAATTGAGCTTACCGTGGGAGAATGTCGATTTGTGTTACTCGTAGATGTCCCAAGATATTTATTTATGATTTATAGATACATACAAATACTTAAATACCTACGTAAAAAACAACCATCTGATCAAAGCACAAAATATTTGTGACTTGGTAATGTCCTCGCCGGGACTCGAATCCGGATCCACCTACTACGTAAGTAGAGTCACTACTCACTCCGACAAAGCTGTGGAGGCGGAGGTAGGGTGTCAACCGACAAACTTGTGATAATGGATTTAGAATCGATAATGCAGGTACAGATAGCCTCGTAACCTCGTAAGGCCCATGGGCTACCTGTAGGCTTAGCACATGATTGATGCGACAATATGTCGCCGCGAGATAGACTATCCGTCCCTCTTTCATTAGTATAGCTAGTAAAACACGGGAAATAAATAAATAATAATAAATAAATAAATATCTTGGGGCATCTTACACAAATCGACTTGGTCCCACGGTAAGCTCAATTAAGGCTTGTGATGTGGGTACCAACTGTACCAAGCGACGATATAATATATATTTATAATAGATAGATACATATAGATACTTAAATACATAGACAGCCATGACAAAGGAACAAATATTTGTGATTAATAAATACACAAATATTGCCCTCGCCGGGACTCGAACCCGGAACCTCCACCAGCTTCCGAAATCTATCTCGCAGCGACATACTGTCGCATCAATCATGTGCTAAGCAGTATAATAACATCGAACAAAATTCTATTAAACTAAAACAAAGTTGCATTTGTTTTTTATCGCAAAATTTTCTGTCAAACGAAATCAACTTTATTTCCTCCGGGGTAGATAAAAATTTAATTGACAAAATTTGAACATTTTTCTTATGTGGCTGTGCCTTTGGAGGGGCATTTATTTTCAAACTAATATAGCTGAGGTAGAGCGCTACGACTTAAGACGTGAAGCACAGACTGTTTTTATTTTACTTGACTTTTTATTTGACGTGTTACCAATGCCTATTGGTGGATCATATATAGAACAGCTGATCAACATTTCCATTCAACGTGGCAAAGCTGCCAGCTTCTGGGCACGCTACCAATAGACAGCACTCTAGGACAATCATTTATTTATAGTTTAGTTTTTTTGTAAGTTTATTTTAAAATCTAGCTTATTGTATCTGTAAAATATTTACTAACATCGCAAAATATTGTATATAGACCGTTACGTCATTTGCAAATAATATAGAAACATAATATATACTTAAATATATATAGATGTCGTCGAAGACAATATAGATTTTGAGATTACCAAGTAGTTATTATGCTATACACTACTGCCTATAATATGGCGTAATATTGAAGATCGGCCTTCACTCCTTCACCAATAAACATTAAACTGAAACCGCTTGTAAGCTTTTTGGAGGTGGTAAATCCGTAGAGGCAGTAAATAATCTACAATTGTATTCTACTATACAAACAAATTAAGACGAAGTGTCTTCACAAAATTTCAGGCATTTACAATGTTCGTGGTATATAGCGATAAGTTTGAATAATCTTTTTCAGAACAGTTGGTGTTTTCTTATCGCACTAGTTCGGGAAGTGGTAAATTTTTTGTCAGGTCGAAACTTCGGAGGGTCATCTGCGCTGAAAAATTTCGATAACTCGTGTCAATTTAAAACACTCCCTTCGCTCGAGTTATACTTATTTATCGCCATTCGTTTAAAACTTATTTTTTTCGCACTTATATCTTAATGTAGGTACTGATATAATTATGTAATCAAGAGAAATAGTTATATGTTGTACAAGGGAGGAAAGTGGTTGTTTAATCATCTTGCCAAAATTGAGACCCGAGCTAGCGAGAGATTCCATAGTCGTTTAAAAATGGAATTTCGAGCGTTGCGAGGGTTTCAAGGCACGATAATTAAACAAACTTTGCTCCCATGTGTAACACAACATTTTTCCCCACATTAAAGCGAGGAAGCAGCTACGAACGTGTAAAAAAAATCAGTCTTTATGTAGTATGTTGCTGTATTTAACTACAGCAACATACTATAATATCAATATAATAGTTATGAGATCAAATTAATGTTGTAACTTGTATAAATTGCAATTTTTTTCTTATATTTTAGACTTTTAAGTTTAACTTAATTTGGTAAATGACTAGGTCTATGTGACTAGATTTTTTTTACAATTACAATAAAACCTACCTACATTAATTAAATTGTCAAAATTTCTATACTGTTTAAGTATAAAATCCGGCAGCTAAAACATCAATCATTTTAAAAACATTTTTACAAAACTGTATATTCGAGTATTTTTTAGAAGTTGGCAACATAAACGTACAAAACGTCAGTGTTAGCGGGTTGCGTGCTGAATGTAAAAGTATACTATCTGGTTTTTGTCCAATATGATAAGATTTTGCAATAGGTTTTTATGAAATACTAAAAATCCAATTTCCAATCCAATAATCTGGTGAATGATAAAATTTTCATGGTGTCCCTCAAAAAAGAATCAGCGAATCATAGCCATACCAGCGTTTGACGTTCCATGGTTTTGAACGTTTCACGGTTCATCTGTCAATTTACTTCCCTCACAAGTGATTAAAACAATTTACTTCCCTCACAAGTGATTAAAATGCAACTTTCCTCACTGAAATTAGTGAGGGAAGTAGGTGTTTCCGAGCTAGTGTGGGGAAAATAATATAAAAACAAGTATTAAATTGCACTAATTTTTTTATTGTTCTAGGCGTTGACGTCAAAATTTGGTAGAAATCGATCCCAAGTAGTGATTTCAGTGTACAGACTCTGTCCTGGGCACTCAGTAGCGGACACTTGTCGGTGTCCAATTAAATGGTATGATGGAGAAATTAAACGTGCCTTTACTCCTATGGCAATCAAGTCTTTGGCTGCTTGTAGGCTCTTTGGAGGCGGTAGATCAGCTGAAACAAAACATAATTTATTTTCGTGAGTAAAAATAATAAATAAATATCTTGGGTCGTCTTATACAAATCGACCTAGTTCCACGGTAAGGGTTCAATTAAGGCTTGTGATGCGGGTACCCAGCGACGATATGTATAATAGATATATACATAAAGTCCATTCATCCTTCGTTGTCTTATCTAGTAAACAACTTTCTAACCTAAAAGTACACGTTTTCTGTTGTAAACTGCCCTATTTGCCTATACCAAAATACCTGAGTTCGTATTTGTGCAGTCCGTCCGTAGTGATTAGTAAATTGCTTAATTTTTAATCAAGGAAACAGCAGTTTACAACAGAAAACGTGTACTCTTAGGTTAGAAAATTGTTTACTAGATAAGACAACTAAGGATGAATGGACCGTATAGATTCTTAAACACATAGACAGCTACGACCAAGGAACAAATATTTGTGATACATTAATACTGAAATAATATCCCCGCCGCCATTTGAACCTGGAACCTCCAGCTTCGTAGGCGGGATTACTACCAACTAGGCTACGGAGTCTAACAAATAATAGGAAACCCATACCCAAATGTTGAGTAACTAACAGGAAAATATAATTTATATATTTATACTTATTACTTTCTAGGTATGCTCATAGGTATGCATTAAGATGAGATGTTTAGCCGATTAGTATATTGCGCGCTTGACTTGTGCTGTAGATTACATATTGTTTTACGTATAACAATTACTTTCTCAGGGTTTAGCCCCAGTCGCACGGTCTAGGGCTAGCCAACTAACACCGAGTTAACTGGTTAAGAGCTCGGTATAAATTTGAAAGCGAAAATCGTTAATAATGCAAGTTTTAAGATGAAGAGTCCACAGAAAAAACATGTCCAGTGCTTAAAAAAATCATGGCAAATTCATACCTTATTCTGTTAAAAGTAAGGTGGTGATTCCTTCTGTAATTTGAATTGACTAGACATGTTCTTTCCTTGGACCCTTCAGATAATATGACTTATGTAATTAGACATTTAAGCAAATACCGAGAGCCAATCACAAGAACTCACAAATGTGTTACATTTCTTGGTTTTAAATTTTGGTTGAGCTTTATTCCTATGTAAAATAAGAGTCACAGTTGGTAACCATAGTAACCAAAAGTAATTGAGTGGTAGGTTTTGACAATCTATTCGTTTCACCACGTGTCCCCACAGGGTCTCTCACACGCGTTTTGAGAGCGAGTCTGCGGCCCTACCGCAAATTTCGGGGATTTTTCTGTCACTCTAATGACGCCTTCGGTGTTCGCAATAGCAGGCCTGAGCGAGTGAGCGTGTCGCGATGACAGCGTAATGAGACGCGCGTCGATCGTGAAATGCTCACACCGCGCTCTCAACGTGGCAGTATTTGACCGAGTCTTAACCCGAGATACTGCAACTGGGGATCAGACTCTACTCACAATCGACATACAACATGTACAATGGGTTGTGCTCTGAAGAACTGTTCGACATGATGCCAACGTCCACTTTTCATCATCGCACCGCTCGCCACCGACTGGACGCTCATCCTCAATGGTCTTGCAACCTAAATGGTCGCGCACCGTGCGGTTTCAGAGGAACTTTCTCCCGCGGACGGTCCGTCTGTGGAATGAGCTATGCCGAGGTTTTCCCGTTGGACTACAGTATGGGGTTCTTCAAAAGAGTAGTGTACAAGTTCTTATTGGGTCGGCAACGCGCATGTGACACCCCTGGGGGTTGCAGGCGCCCATAGGCTACGGTGACTGCTTTCCATAAGGCGGGCCGTTTGCTTGTTTGCCAACGACGTGGTAAAAAAATACTATCTGTGCATCTGATACTTACAAACATAATCTCCTATGAAGACAATGCCTATACTCCGGCTGTTGACGCCGACTGCGTGTGCGCCGACCGCAGACCAGCCTCGTCCTTCGTACACAGCTCCATCACTGCCTATCGCGAAACTGCAACAATGTTTATATAACGTCAAATTCCATGAAAATGGATTCCCAATATTATCATATCAGCCGAAAGATGCCCACAGCTAAGCCTCCCCCAAAGACTGCCGCAAAGACCGGCGCCTGCATCCAGCGGACTCCTGCTATCTTCACCAGTAAGCTTATGATGGTACCGCATCTAATCGTATATCGGCGTTGCCGACACGTTCTAATTAGTATACAAGTGCGGAAGTAATGTGTAGCACGATAAAATGGATAAAACGGGACCATCATAAGCTATCTGGTCATCAGTCTACCTAGTGGGGGCCAGCCTATACGTTGCGCTTTCCGGTACGTGGCCGCCACTCGAGAACCTTTCCGCCCCAACGGCCAACATACATTAAATTTAACACAATTATTTTTTTGAGTAACCCAGTAGCCTACGTACTTTTGGCTTTCCTGCTGACATATAAAATAAAAGCTAGTACCATGTACCCATGCTGAATTCCTTTTCTCTCTCTGCTTATTGCAATGAGGCTTATAAGAGTTCCGATGAAATAGCTTAATCGAGTATCAGAAAATGATTCAGAAGCCGAAACGAAAGCGTAGAAACGAAATTAAACCTTGCAAGAGGTAAAGACATGCAAAAAGATCATAAAAAATGTGTTATGGCCAGATCTTTTGCACATGTGACGGAACTTGGATTGTGTACCAAATATACCATACTTAATATACGTCGCATTGTATTTACTGGTATTGATAAACAATCGCTTGATTGATTCTTAAGATTGCAAAAAACCCTAATAGGCGTTTAGCACTACCGTACTTAAATGTTTACTACTATATACGAAGCTGTAAACGTTATCTTTATGAATACTAGATAAGATTACCAATGAAGATAAGATATCTTGCAAAGTGTAAAATTTTGACGCGAAGGGTTTGAATACAGGGAATCACATCCAAGGAAAATGTAAATATTTATCTTTCAAATTTATTTTCAAGCTATTCTATAACCTCTTAATTTAAAATTCTCAATACTTAACGTTAACAGGGTGAATTATAAGTAGTTTTTTTATTCATTTTATTTATCACTGATATAATACAAAACTAAATAAAAACAGCAGCTTTAAGTAATTCAAATAGAAATAAGTAATTATACGTGTTAATGAAATCTATGACTTAACACAGTCCCTTGAACTCAAACCCCCCCCCCCCCTTTTTTTGATCAACTTGATCGTTGTTCAAAAAAATATATTTTATATTTTTATTTAGAAAATAGTAGTATCTTAAATTTATGTAGAAATCTTCGTTAACGAACTCATCAGAGTCAATCTATTCTATGGATATTTATGGATGAAAGCTGTATCAATCAAGTACGTACTTGTATCCAATGTCATTCCACCCTTGGCCGTCCTGGTGGTATGTCTGTACGCCCTGTACGGCGCTTTTGCATTGCTCGAAGTTAAAGCAAGCGGCCGGTATGTATGTATGGTGGATGGCCACGTAAGGAACCGGTAAATTGAGGCGGTCGGTGCCTTTTGATGGTCTAGCGCCCCAATCTTCTCTAGAATAATACGGAAAGGGCAGGCGGTGACCTGAACATAACAAAAGTCATATTATTGCTAATGTTCACATAAATTAATCATTAAAAATGTAAGGCCCTACCGCGAGCCACGAACGAATTCTTGCCTCTCTCTCGCAATCGTGAATTCGTACGTAAGTGTGACAGGGAGGCAACACTTCTTTCGTGGTTTGCGGTAGGGCCTCTGTTTCACTATCCCCGAATAAAATATCCAGGGTTGCCTGGTGAAACCCAATAAGGCGGCCAAAACGTTTTTTTTTAATATGACATTTACTTGAGGTAGTTATTTCGATGAAAAAATATTATCTCGACTTATCAGGTCTCGAATTACCAGGCAACCCTCGATATAATATATCTGTCAGATACATGTTAGCTATCCTTTTATTTTATATGCTCTGGAAAAAGGGAAGGTAGTGGTCATTATATCTTACGGATATATTTATCCTTGGATTGTAAAATTGACCTCGCGTCGATATTTATACTGAGTTGGTATAAATGTCAATTATTATCCTCAATTATTCACCTTTTAAATATTTTGTAGTACAATTTTTGTTGGTCGCCACTGGCAAACTTGAAACGCTGACAGCCAAACAGGCAAGTATTAGAATGTATCCAGCCATTTTCTATCTGAAAAATAATGAACATGTAACCATGCATAATTGCAACGAATCCTTATGAATCTACAAATATTAACATGCTTTCTTAGCATTATTGAGAGGAACAAAATCACAAGCTTTTACAATCCTAATGCGCCAAAAGCTTTTTTTACCATAATTAATTACCTACGTTCTGTTAAGGTCATGAAAAGAGAAAATTGTACTTTTAGAACTCGAAATTTTATGACTCTTGTTCAAAATTTAGATACTGCGAACTCAGGGCTGTATAAGGGCATTACATTTATTTGCACACTTCTCGACTGTTAAAATTCTACTACATAACATACCTATAAAAGGGTGAATGGTGTATAAGTAGGTGCCCTAAGTTCGTTATACGCAAAGTAAGGTGGGGTAAGATGAAACGGTTTTTTTAATAGGGTAAGACAAAAAACTACCTGTATACGTTGTGCCAGAAAGACGATTTTTTGTCTTACCCCATTAAAAAATCGTTTAATCTTACCCAACCTTATCTTACGATACATTTAGCTTACTGATGTCGATGTACTAGCATAGGGCTCATGATTCCAACAAAGTAATAATATTTTAGCGACATTTTTAACCTGAGTGCAGCGCTAACTGCTGAGACAAACATATAACCAGTTCATAAAAAGTATCTACTGTAATAAAGATATTAATAGGTACCACTAAGTTATAGCCGGTGTCAGCTTACCCTTTAGCCAACATTCTTGAAGAACTTTCTTAACGTTTTTTCATATTGATGGTAATTCAATATTATACAATGTATTTAGTATTAAAAAAATTAATTTTGTATAGAGCCCTTAAGGGCTCCGCACAAGATTACGTATTAAAGTGTTCATATTTGAATATAACTGAAGACAGATACATTCGTGAAACGAAGAATAAATCGGTCTCCGTAGTTACTTGTTTTGCAAGCTCCGTCGATTTTTTGTTGTCAATTTGTATTGGAACTTTACAGTAATCAATGTATAGTATGTATACTATACCTAAGCTGAACATAGTAAGCAAACGTAAAAATTGGAGTATTTTTTTCTGTACTAATGGAAAAAAGCTTGTGATTCTGAGTAGATAGATGGGCATTCGCAATTCTAACACAAAAGTGAGAAAAGTACCACTTCCAATTTTATTAAGCTGTCTAGACTCTTAGCCGTAGAACTACGGTTTACGCTAACTTAAGGATATCGTTTTTTATATCAAAAACCGTGAATTTTCAAGATCACTGCACTATAAACGTGCATCAGTAGAGTACCTAAGTAGTTAGGTAAATAATCTGTTTTTGCGATTGGAAATGCGGAACTAATAGGTATGTGGTTATTTTTAGCTTGGATACCTAAATCATAAGGAAAACTACGTTTATGGTATAGTCGACGTCAAAGATATCAGTACAGTTTAGGCGCCAAAAATATATTTACACGACCTTAATATCAAGGCAATAAAGTTGAGTAAATATATTTTTGGCACTTAAACCGTAATGATATCTTTGAAATCGACTATACCTATATATATAAAAAAATATATTTGTCGGTAAAATAGTACGTACTTATGAACATATTTAAACACTTAAATTATTGTACGTATTAAATTAACAAAATAATAATAAAGGGAGTATTGAAAAAACTAAGTAAATATACGCGTAATCCTCATTTTATTTTTGATAATCAATAATATAAAAGCCTATCAGTGTTTAAAACGCCAATAATAAGCATAAACTAAAATTATACATATCCAGTACTCACAATTATGTATTTTCCGTCCTCAACGATGACCACCCTCTTAATGATATCTATGCAAAGCAATCGTGTTTATATATGTCACACATTATGCGATATGATGAATTTCTTGAGATAATTCGGCACGCAGAACACATTAATGACGTTACGATTGATTAGTCATTCATAGATGGTAATATCCCGAAGTGACCTATGTAAACAAATACTCCTTAAAAGTAAGAAACCCCCTAGGCAGGTTTAGTTACTTTATCATTATAATTATGATTAATAACGGTACTATTCTTCCTGGTATGCAAAAAGAAAGGGTGTTCACGTTTAGTTATTTACAGTTTTTATTAAATATGAATTGTTTTTTTCGATCCGCAATCTATTTAATTGTGTGTCAGAGTGTAACGGTTTAAAAATAAAAATTTAATCATCCACATAAATGCAATAATTAATCAATTTGCATCGAAATATACTTACAGCGACAAAATGTTAAAAAAAATATGTAAAACAAGCTATTTTTAGGGTTCTGTACCCAGAATTAAAATGGGACCCTATTACAAGTATTTCACGGTCCGTACAGTCGGGGGCATACATATATATACGATTTTAAACCTTATGCTCCAGACATAAGTAAAACAGTGTACAGATATTTTTGCCTTTGACTGTACGTCTGTTCATCCGTCCGTCTATCTGACACAGATACTTCAAGACGTAATATATTTCTATAGTTTTGTAACAATAAAACTAAAACCGGGCTAAAATAAACATTTAAGCGGGGTTCCATCTTCCATACAAAAAATTTGATTTGTTTGCATTTTTTTCCTCTATGTTAATAACGAAAATAGGTAAATCTTTGCGATTTTGATAGAACGATACGGAACCCTTTGTGCGCGAGTACGACTCCCACTAGAAAGTTTTTTTTTGGATCTAACAAAACTCAGATACAAAATTGTTATCGGTTCCCCGAGATACAGGTGTAACCTTTTGGAAATAAACTATTCTTATTCTTATGTAAGTTATGTAACCCTAACGATTATAATGACTCGAGTCCGAAATTGTTGACAAGTTACTATAACTTTTTTATTGCTCACCGGA
Source organism: Thaumatotibia leucotreta (assembly GCA_025490895.1). Taxonomy (NCBI): domain Eukaryota; kingdom Metazoa; phylum Arthropoda; class Insecta; order Lepidoptera; family Tortricidae; genus Thaumatotibia; species Thaumatotibia leucotreta. Next base: position 16,079 of record JALPQI010015715.1, on the reverse strand, counting down.
AGCGGATTTATACTTTCTAGAACATAAGCTTTCTTCTTTTTTTATGTTAATAGTTATAAGAACGTATTGTGAAAACACAAATCAAATTATTTATTAACTAAGTATTTTGATTTGTACTTTTTATTTTTCCCCAGTAGTCACACTACTTAATACTATATAAATTATAAATATTAGATGTCATATACCAAAGTAAAACGACCAAGATCACCTAATGTCCCAGGTGGGGATCGAACCCACGTACTCAGCTTTCGCGGCTGATGCCTGAACCCCTCGGCCACTCGGTCCTAGCAACTACCGGTCAAATTTCTCGAGTATATGCAATCCCTTACAAGGCTAGGCGCCTTTGACCTCGGACATTAGGTGGTCTTGGTCGTTTTTCTTTTGGTATATGACATTTAATATTTGTAATTTAATAGTTATAAGGTTAGGCGACTTAATAATATTCAGTTGCGTGTTCAGTTAATATTCAGTCTTCTTCTTCTGATTCGTATCCTCAAGTCTGGGGGACGTGACTTCTATGAGGTATTCTTCCTGTCAATGCTCGCCAGGCCGTTCGATCTTCGGTCATATGAATGGTTGCTTGGAGTGTAGTTTGGGTTATATTTTGGACCACATCCGCCCATGTACTGGGTGCGCGGCCCCTACTTCTTCGGCCATCGACACTTCCCGTAACGGTACGCCTTTCTATCGCACATCGCACCCCCGCTACGTCTGATTGTGTGGCCGAAGAATTTGAGGACTCTTTGGATACAAATGTCAGATAGCCTTGTGATGATATTGATCTGGTCCAAGATAGACGCGTTGGTGCGGCGTTCAGTCCAGGATATCCGAAGCATTCTGCGACAACACCACATCAACGCATCAATGCTTCTAAGCGCGCGGGCTTTCAATGTCCACGTTTCGGAAGCATACAAGAAGATTGAGAAAATAAGGAACCGCATGAACCTCATTTTAGTTTTACGGTTGATTCCTCGATTCTTCCAGATTTCTGCATTAGTTGGAAGAAAATGTTCGAGGTGACGAGCGAAATGGGCGTGCCCAACCACCTTAAATTTCTTGTGCAGAACCTGTACCTCAATGGTAGATCGAAGGTGAGGATAGAGGAGTGTCTGTTTCAGTCTTTTAAAACGGAACGCGGGGTGCGCCAGGGGTGTATTCTGTCACCGCGATTGTTCAATCTCATCGGTGAACATATCATGAGAAGGGTGCTAGAAAACCAGTCCGGCGGAATACACATTGGTGGATAACTCGTGAATAACCTGCAGTTTGCAGATTCGACGGTCATAACCTCGACGGAAGCTGAACTCGCTGGTTTACTGGATCGGATTGATCGCATCCGCTCAGAATATGGACTACTAATCAATCGAAGTAAGACAAAGTTGATGTTTGTCAACCGGAGTGGTCACCGGCAGAGAACCAACGAGCTACGTGACCTCGATACAGTACACAAGTTTGTTTATTTAGGTTCACAAATTAGCGATGATCGCGACTGTGACCAGGAGATAATCAGGCGTGGCCAGATAGCAAAATCTGCAGAGAAGCGTCTCGAGAAAATCTGGAAGAATCGAGAAATATTCAGCAGGACTAGGGATAATGCAACACAATAGCCTATTTAAAGGGTGTCCCAGAAGTAAAGAGACAAATTTCAAATTTTGAACTATTTGAAAATATTTTTATTTCTTTAAGAAAAATTACTGTCATGTCCACCGTTTGTCTCAAATCTGTAAAATTTAGTGGGAAATATGATTGTATTATTGAAATTTTAGAAATGAAAAGAGCTGATCACGTGGTATTCGCTAAAGAGTTGTTCAGAATTATGAATGTTATGGAAAAACGGACACGATATCTAATTTTTCTTCAGAGGGAGTAAGGAGAACTACTTTGTATCGAATTATAAAGCGTTTTGAAGAATCACATGAACACATTTTCAAGAAGATTCCGGGAAAAAATTTACTATTTCCGTAGCTATGAACATAAATAAGGTAAAAAAAAGTGTATGAACGGAATCCATCGATGTCTGTTAGAGCTGCTGCGGATAAATCGAAAATATCGAAGTCAAGTATAGCTCGTATTAAAACATGCGACTTAAAGCTTAAAGCATTTGCAAAACTGTCAGCTCCTAAGTACTTTAAGGACCAGGAAGTGCGAGCTAAAAGAGGATGCCGAAGAGCGTATGAAAAAACACTGAAAAAAGTTCTCATAATTGATGATGAGACTTACGTGCCCGTGGACCCAACGGATATTCCCGGGAAGCAATACTAACATGTGACTCGACGGGACTCCGTAGATTATTCGCAAAAACTTGTAGCAAAGGTCAAATTTTTCAATAAATATCTCGTTTGACAAGCCATAGACCAAAATGGCAATACATCTTAACCATATATTTGCACAGGCTCTATGACCGCACGTATTTATTTGAGAGAATGTGTGATAATGCGATAAATTTCGTTCATAGATAAGCATTACCAGAGGGAAGAAATTATATTCTCGCCGGATGTGGCGTCATGCCACTACGCCACGGAATTCACTCAACATCTAGAGGCTGCAGGTATAGATTTTATACAAAAACATAACAACGCCCCAAATGTTCCTCAAGCTGCTAGTATTGAAGCTTATTGACCTTTATATAAACGAGAATATAAAAAACGAACAAAGAACCCAAATTGTTGACTGGATTTTAAGCATAGATGGACTAAAGTGGCTAAAAGTGTGACAGCTAGTTCTCGAAAAGCTGTAATGAGACGAGTAGCAATCAACCTTAGAAAAATTGGCTACAGAGCCTTTGCACAAGCAAATTTCATGTAAAGAAAGAAATAAAATGAAATTCTGAAGTTAATTAAATGTAAATAGTAGTGTTTTGTAAGATTTTTTTATTAAATATTTTCATTCGAATCTTGTCTCTTTACTTCTGGGACAGCCCATATGTATGAAATTTTTAAAACGATCCAAATGAGCTCAAATTGTAAGGGGTCAGTGTAGCTAATTTCTTAGCCTTTATATTGACTGTACTAAATCTTAGCACGATTGACCCGCACGAGCTTTTGAGTATTTGTAATCAGACCGGTAGCTATCCAATGAAAACCACCACTGCCAGATTTTGATTGTTTGTTTTTCTAAAACCACCTAAAGTCGGCATGTTTTCATCATTTTCTGATACAATACATTTCTTCTTCCACATTATTGACACAATCTATAAAGCTTATTTACATTTTTAATAAATATTTAATATTAGTTTTAATGAGTAATAAGTAAAAACTATGCAGTTTTCCGAAATTTAAATGCGTGTTGATATTTTTACTTATATCATGTATGATATTTACTTTAAAATAAAATAGACAAAAACGCGAAAATAGAATACGCAGTTACGAATAGTAAGCAGCAGTCATCGTTATTACTTAATGGTGCCAAGATCAAGAAGCCTATTAGGTAGAGGAAAATTATGAAAATAAATAAGGGGACTTACTTGTGAACTTGTGGTAGTTTCAGGCGGGGACTTTCGAAATGTATTGATGAATTTGTTACCTACTAAATAGCAAGCATAGCAAGTTCAAGAGCCAACTGCGAGATAGACAAGCTTTTAAAAGGTATTTAAATATTGTCAATGACATTAAATAATAAATGGACGCACAGAGCCAAACAAAAAAACCAAGAAAAGTGGCACTAAAAGTCATTTCTATCATGTTTCAGTTGAAGCTAATAACGCTCACTTACAATAAACTATAATAAAAAAAAACTCAAAGAATAAAAAACTTTGTGAAGTGAGCAATAAGTGTCAAATTTGCGAACAACACCGCAAAATAGTAGAAACTTTTTATGTTTAAGGAATAATGATGCTATACCGTAAGGTGACCAAATGTCAACTGTCAGAACTGAATAGCGGAGCAAAAGGACCGCAATATTTACTTCTGCAGCCCATTTTTTGGGGCCATTTTTTTGAGCTGTTTGGGGATCCACTTATACACGGTGGAATTTAATCGGTGAACAGGAACCCATTTTTCTAATTCAGTAATCGATGGCGGTCACGTTTATGTAGTACTTAAGTGGAACCAAGTTTTTTTTTAGCATAAAAATTTTTTATGTTGAAATTAAACTTTAATTAAAATTTATTGTCACCCTACTAATGGTTTAGTCTGAAAGTTTAATACCTCTTTTCAAACTATCAGCCATGCATCGCTCTTATTTTACATAAGAATAGAGTCTATCGCAAAAATTAAAGTGTTATTGCTCATTTATGTTTTAAGTTTCTATGGCTGATAGTTTGAAAAGAGGTATTAAACTTTAATTTCAACAAATTTTAATTTGAACATAAAAAAAATTTATGCTAAAAAAAAACTTGGTTCCACTTAAGTACTACATAAACGTGACCGCCATCGATTACTGAATTAGAAAAATGGGTTCCTGTTCACCGATTAAATTCCACCGTGTATATTCTAAATCAATGAATATTGTAATTACAATCAAATCACGTATATTCACTAAGTACTTCATTTGGCGTGTGGTGACGGCAGTAAGAATACATTTGTCACCACCCCAACTCCTCCTGCGGGTGTCGTAAGAGTCGACTAAGGGATTAAAGTGTCACTGACCATTCTACAAGATTAATGATGGGCAGCAGCGTCATCATAGTGGACAAATTACTGCGATCGCCAATCCGCTTGCCCAGCGTGGCGATTATGGGCATTTACCTCCTAATGCGTATATACGCATTATTAAAAGGAGAGGCCTACGCCCAGCAGTGGACTAACATAGGCTGATGATGTGATATGATTGGTACTTATTTTTCTTTGTGTGTGTGTAGTGAAGGTATTCTCCTTCTCCCTAATCAGGCAAGTTTAGATAATAACATTTCTTATGAAAAGTTAGATACCATTAATAATCTATTAACTCTTCAATCTTATCGATTTATTCAACCTTACTGATATAGGCTTTCTTTTAGTTTTTATTTAAATTTACTAAAAGTTTTGTAAACTTTTAGTAAATTTAAACAATAATACAATGCGGTCAAAAAAATCTGCCTACGTTGATAACGAACATTAAGGACTAAGAATAGGCGGTATTCTTGGAAGTAAAATTTTCAGAAAGATTGACAGTAAATAAAGTAAGTTGGTACAGTCTTATGTTATTGGTGGGACCCTTGCCGTTAAACTTTGACCCATTGGGATCTTTTGTGTAATAAGTTAGTACAGTCACATTCTATATACCTATATCTTCCAGAACATAGGTATGTCCGGCAGAATAATAAATAAATAAATATCTTGGGACATATTACACAAATTGAATGCGTTAATATATTTTTGGAGCAGTTTCAAAAACTTGAACTAATTTCATATTTAGCGTCCTAAAAGCTTACTGGTAACGGAAATTTGGTTTTGGCCTCACTAGCTCGTAAAGCGTTTGTTTATCTATTACTTTTAACGGGTAAAAACGCATTTACACTCTAGTGAGTAATTGTAGCGTGAACAAATAATTACTTTTTTTTAATTATATCTCGCTATAGTGAGGAGAAGAGTTTCGTGGTACACACAGATGCAAAGGTATTTTACTTCTCGTATGTTAAAACACTGGCTACGCTCAGGATTATATTTTAGAACTATAGAACCTTTCAACTATATAATCCTTTCGTTTGCCCTTGTTTCAATTTCATACAACTACGACTTTGCACCCTTATATATAACAAATAATTGTATAATACGTCATGTTCTCATGTTATATGAATGACGAACAAACACAAGTTGCTGGTAATCTTTAGTACCTACCTATAGGCTAGTATCTTTTACAACAGGTAAAACAAATCAGTGTAATAATGATATATCGCGTCAATAAGTTTGATAAGGGGCTTCCCTTTTTTATTGAATCGAGAACATTTCACGACTTTCCATTAGATTTTATTGTTCGATAATGTTTTTGTACATAGGTCACCTTTGTTTCATATGAGACACTCATAATGAGTCGATATAGTAGCGTAAGGTCTTATCATGTTAATTTATGGCTGTCTTACTTTACTGTCATCTATTTTTGTTCTTTGGAAGGAGGATGGGCAAAAATGTATGGACCCTGGCCTAACAGCCAATAACAACAAACCATATATTTTTGGAAAGGTTGTTTTGTACTCTACAATTTTTGTTTAGGCAGAGACGGTCTTACAGCTGTGAGAAAAAAGTTATACTTAACTAAAACAATCATTTACCAATGAGACATTCATTTCGTAATAAGTATTCACCTTTGAATATTTTTTTGGACAATATACAATACAATGATCCTTAAATGTATTTTTATATACATATACAGAGTATCTTACGAGACTACGACGTATAGACGTCATGCTCCCCGGCAGAACCACCTGAAGTTTAATAAAAATGAATATGTCAAAACAAATCTACATTATATCTACAAAATTCTACGACCAGTTGGAAAAATTCTACATGCCTAGTTTTTTTATAAACCTTGTTGTAAAGTGGTTCTGCCGCAGAGCATCTTCCCAGCAGAACCACTATGATATTTTTCTTATTACAAGTACTATTGACGCATAAATTTATGATACCAAATAATTCTACATCAATTCTACAGGTATCTAGTACTCTCACTTTATTTAGTATACACGATGTTACGACATTTCAAAAATTTTACTATTAACAATTCTGAGCGCCTGCACACAAGATTGTAGCAAATTATGTGTACCTACGTATAAAATGCTGGCATCGATTCGAAACCAAGTTATCGCTAATTTTATTCTACTAAGGTTATTGTAATTATATATAGTGTCGAAAACTACCTACATTCTTATAACTACCCACATTCATAAACTAGAAAAAAGCGTAATTCAACAGAAATACAACAATACAATATACGTACACATAATTTGCTACAATCTTGTGTGCGCCTGCACAGAAAATTGTTTATAGTAAAATTTTCGAAATGTCGTAACTTCGTGTATACAAAATAAAGTGAGAGGTCAAGTATACTAGATACCTGTAGAATTGATGTAGAATTATTTGGTATCATAAATGCGTCAATAGTACTTGTAATAAGAAAAATATCATAGTGGTTCTGCTGGGAAGATGCTCTGCGGCAGAACCACTTTACAACAAGGTTTATAAAAAAACTAGGCATGTTGAATTTTTCCAACTGGTCGTAGAATTTTGTAGATAGGTATAATGTAGATTTTTTTCCACATATTCATGTTTATTAAACTTCAGGTGGTTCTGCCGGGGAGCATGACGTACACATTTGCGGAAATTAAACAATTTACTAATTTGAGACTTATTAGGAACGAGTAATAATAATAATGACTGTCACTAACTGTCAATCACGAATACTCGCGATAGTTAAATACTCTGCAACTCCCAGTTTTTAAGTGCTATTAAGTTTCTTAACACACATATTTGGAAGATCCTGCCATAGTAAAAGTTACGGAGCTTAACATAAGCTATCCAGAGGCATACCGTTTGTCGTTATTGGTTAATAGGCCAATTTGCTCACCCTCCTTTTATGGGCAACTAAGTATCTTTTAGCCAACACGTCATTCATACCATAATCTCAACGAATCTGGTGACCATGCCATGCTCAGTATGACAAGCAAACTAACAAGCAGACTGTTCGGCATGATCTTTCTTGTAATTTACTTGTCCGATAGTTCTAGGCAAGACACACAAATTTTACGAATGGAGCTATTACCTAATTGCCAGTTAGTTAGTATGGTGTTTTGTTGTTCAGGACAATAATATGTTCGTAAGTTTTATAGTAGATGACATTGATGGAAAGCTTTTAGCTAGCACCATTAATAGTTCATAACATGATCTACATATTAGTATTATGGTACATAAAGCATTCAACTACATCTAGCAGTTAGGGAAGTTGGCTCTAGATTGAGGCAGACGGCAGATTCATGAGTGATCTCATAAGGACTCGCCTATGAGGAGGGTATAGGGTTGTAACTTTTTTCGTAGCACGAAACCCTAATAACAAGCTTTAAAAAACGTAGGTATGTAGATACCTATCTCATAAACAAAACCATGTTCATACTTGGTAGAACAATCGACTTCCCAAAATTTAATGACATACGAGTTCACAGTCCAACGGTCATCAAAGGAGTGGCAAAATAGTCAAGCGCAACGAAGTTGTCTACGCGCAGGCGTGGCATAGCTGCCGGAAACGAACAGCCATCTTATAAATTGACAGGAAGAGGAGGTAATTACTGAAAGATTTCTGATTATTGATGGATTGGTTTACAACAAGTATAATAGATCATGTTATGAAGTCTGGAAGATGCAACCGTCGGTGTTCTTACCATAAGCTGCCGCTGCCAGATTAACGCGGACTTTCTATCCCTCACGCTCGCAACAAACCAATCAGCGAGTACGAGCGGGATAGATAGAAAGTAAGCGCACAGAAATAGTGTTATGCGAATAAGTCGTCATGGTAATAAATATTTATTAAAATTCCGTTAGATATTTTGTCATCCAACGTATTGAATTGACTTTAAGACATTTTTGGGGCAATCTAAGAGGCACAATTTAGATAAAATATTGATTAGTGTTTTTCTTCTTTCCTTATAAGTATAGGTACCTATATAGATTACTAGATTACATTACTTTAGATACTGTATTGCAGAGGAACCACAGACGCAAGGCAAAAGCTTTTAAAATAGAACAACGGAACATTCTCTTATATTTGAAACTTGTTCTTTAAAATCATTTTCCAAAACCAAGATCAAGTTGAATTAGTTTATTTACGTATACTGTAAAATAATATCAACCGAATAACGTACCAGGTACATAATTAATGTTATAAGTTTACTTGTGAAATTAAATTTAATTGCCAAAATGAGTTGCTGTTTCCGTAAAAGCTGGAAATTAAATAAGTTATTTAAATTTTAGCTAAACTTCTTCTATAATCATGTAAAATTTGTTGATAATATAACACCCTCAAAGTTTTCATGGTTCACGCTGTCTTGGCGCGCCTATTTATAAGTTCCAGAGGATTGTTCACTCATGAAATTCCGGCGCTAGTCGAGTGCGGAGCGCGCTCGTGGCCGCTTCCCAAACCGACGGTTCCTGAGGATTCCTCTTCCGGGTTACCGAAAATATGATCAGTTGAATTCAGTGTCGTGTCACGTGTGTCACCAATAAGTGCGTATTTACCACAAAACAATACTACACATCCTGAAATAAGTAAGAGACAGCTCTTTATATCACAAAAATCTAGTAAACGTCTGATTCTATTAGCAGCTGCTAAGAAATAGCTGGGTTTATTTCAAATTTTATGTAAACACGCTATAAGGAATGTGAACAGTTGTTGCTTATCCGAATCGAAGAATTGCAGCCGCTGCGTATAGTATCTATAAGATATCATCAATCAAAAAAGATGTTTAAAGATTTTCAGTATATTTGAAGGTGACATGAATGACTTCCTAAAATCAATTAAAAAATACTTATAATTTATTTTCTGGTTGCTAGGGCATGCTTGTAATCCACTTAAATAAGGGCAATGTTTTATTTTTCTTTGCTGTTTCAATTCAAACCCCGTCACCAAACCACCAATCAAATTATCTGTCAGATAGCGTGTTAGTTATTTGCTGTCCTTTTTTCTCACGACTTCAGAAAAGGATAGCGTGATTGAAAAATAGGTCCCTAATGTTTTTTTTATGTATGCATATAGCTACAGGAATTATATAATTTATTTGTTTCTCGCGAGCTCTTATCAATCAATGTTCGATGTGTTTATGTACAATATAGAGTATAAACCGCTTTAAACTAAACCATCTAGTGATTTTCCAAAATCACTTTTATATTTAGGTACGATGTGACATGCTCATTACATCAAAATGCTAAATGGATTAGAATATCCGCCAAGTATTTTCAGGTCACATGATAATGTTGATTCATTTGAATTTCAGAAACAGTATGCTTATGTTTAAAATGCTAAGTGGTCTGAATTTGTCTTATCTAATAACTTGTTTTGGATTTTTTGAACTTTAGTGAATTATTATAATGTACCTAATTGACACTTACCAGTACGATTCATTATATCAAGATCATTACGAGTCATAACAATACATAAATAAAAAAATATGTTATCCTTATTTTTAGACCTTATTTTTAACATCAATTCGAGTAGGCAACGCAATACAACAAGAACTAAACAACCTAGAAAATGAAGATAGGAAACGAAAACTGCGTATGACGAAAACGAATTTGTTAGATAAGACTACCGCGCTATTACAACACATTTCCTAACTTTTGAATATTTATTAGTAAGTAATTCAAAACAAACCGAGCCTTATTTTATTCATGTGTGAATCAGAGGCATATTTTTCAAAATTTTGAATACAATCTAATGAACGATGCTAAAAAAAAAGACATCCTTTTCTAAAAGGTTTCAAGAAACGAGACCCTGGTGGTATGGGTTTATGTTTGGTGGTTAGACGTGAGACTGCTTCCATGCACTAAATAGCTAATACTCGTACAGTTGATAACTTACCGAAATGCAAACGTTCTATACTAATACACTTTTGTGTTTAAGGTGGTTCAATTTCCATACAGAAAACGTTGCGGTATTATACCACGAAATTTTTATATGAAAATATGCGCATCTATTTACTTTCGAATAGCCTTATGCGCTGAATGAATACAAATAATTAATACAGATTATATACAAAAAATGATATTTTCTTCGGTTACCGCGTTATTTAATTAATATACGCAAGATTATCCGTTTTCATAGTTTTATGTAATTATGAGTTTTATGAATAAAATATCCCACAGTTGTTTTTGTGTGGCATGGCAAACAAAACGCCATAATATAATGTTTTGGTATATACACCGTGTTTCACTTAACACCAAAAACCAGAAAACCGTTTGTACAGAATCGAGAGTAGAATCGATTGAGCTATATCTTGTTGGGGGTAATATTTTTATTTTTATTTGCATTTTTAGTTATTTTTTACGTGCCCAGTCTACAAATTCGTAATACAACATTGTGCATATCGCATTGCTGAAGGTTGTATACCTTTTTCAGTATTTAGGGGTATTTTGGTAATAATGGCTGGTTACCTGGTCGATTATTTTTTCCGCTACGAGTTTGACGTTGTTTGTCAATTTAATTTGTATGTTAATTCCGTTGATATAACTAATTATCATGGCGTTTAGATTCACGAACTATACTAATACACTTTTGTGTTTAAGGTGGTTCAATTTCCATACAGAAAACGTTGCGGTATTATACCACGAAATTTTTATATGAAAATATGCGCATCTATTTACTTTCGAATAGCCTTATGCGCTGAATGAATACAAATAATTAATACAGATTATATACAAAAAATGATATTTTCTTCGGTTACCGCGTTATTTAATTAATATACGCAAGATTATCCGTTTTCATAGTTTTATGTAATTATGAGTTTTATGAATAAAATATCCCACAGTTGTTTTTGTGTGGCATGGCAAACAAAACGCCATTATATAATGTTTTGGTATATACACCGTGTTTCACTTAACACCAAAAACCAGAAAACCGTTTGTACAGAATCGAGAGTAGAATCGATTGAGCTATATCTTGTTGGGGGTAATATTTTTATTTTTATTTACATTTTTAGTTATTTTTTACGTGCCCAGTCTACAAATTCGTAATACAACATTGTGCATATCGCATTGCTGAAGGTTGTATACCTTTTTCAGTATTTAGGGGTATTTTGGTAATAATGGCTGGTTACCTGGTCGATTATTTTTTCCGCTACGAGTTTGACGTTGTTTGTCAATTTAATTTGTATGTTAATTCCGTTGATATAACTAATTATCATGGCGTTTAGATTCACGAACGTTCAATATTGTGAAATGGTAAGAACGCTAGCACGCTGCAATGACAATGTAAATTTAGCGGTTAGGACTTATTACGAGGAGTTTGGTGTCGCCGTATCGAATGCCACCATGGCCGCAGCTACTCAAAGGCTTCGGGACTACGGTTCTTTTCGACCACCAATGGCCAGAGAAAGGCATGACGAAATGAACCCTGATTTCGAGGAGGCCGTCTTGGAGTATTTTCGCGTTAATCCGACGGCTAGCACACGACAAGCTGGTCGTCGGTTTAACTGTGATCATAAGCAGATTTGGAGAATTTTGAGAGACGACCAGCAACACCCTTTTCACTATCGTCTATGTCAGGAGCTCAACCCCCTAGATTATGTGCCCCGTGTTGAGTTTTGCGATTGGTTCCTGGAAGACTGGAATAGAAATATCCTGTGGACCGATGAGTGCACCTTCACTAGGCAAGGCCTTTTCAACCAGCATAACAGGCATATGTGGGCACACGAGAATCCTCATTTAGCCGAAGAAAATGCCTTTCAACATAGATTTTCTTTAAACGTATGGGCGGGAATAATAGGGCCATACATTCTCGGTCCCGTATTTTTGCCCCGCCTGAACGGAGAAATTTACCTGAATTTTCTGATGACGACCCTCAATGACTTGCTTGAAGACGTTCCCTTGCAGTTTGTACGTCAAATGTATTACCAGCATGATGGTGCTCCTGCACACTTCCAGATAAACGTCAGGAGACATCTGGACAATATTTACGGGCGGCATTGGATCGGACGTGGAGGCCCAGTGCAATGGCCAGCCAGATCACCGGATTTAACTCCACTAGACTTTTTTTTGTGGAGTAAAATTAAAACGTTGGTGTACGATGACGGACCAGGACCGACGAATATTGACGAACTACGAAACAAAATTATTGCCTCTTTTGAGACGGTTAAAAATACTCCTGAAGTGCTGCAGTCACTCAGAAACAATTTGCGGAAACGAGCATTGCTCTGCCGTCGCCAAGGCGGGAGACATTTTGAACAGCTCTTAAACATCCGCGAACAACATAACTTGTAAATAAAATTGTTAATAAGTTTTTTTTTAATAATTTTTATGTACATAATTGGTCATTACATATGTAAATATGTATACATTGAAAGAGTTTTGTTTTATTTTCTTGCGTAAACTCACCAACTTACATAGTTATACTTAAACATTTCTGAATCTGAGAGAGCGATCGTAACCGTTATAATGGCGGGACCAGATCCTGAATTCGATCGATTCATATTGCATTATTTAGTACTAAATTAGCTAGCTTTTGTAATGAGCGTACTATTTTTTTTACAAAAGGTAGCAAATAGTACCAATTCAGTACTAAAGAATGCAATATAAATCGACAGAATTCAGGACCTGGTTCCGCCATTAAGTATAACGTTATAATGGCGGGACCAGACTAATTGAATACATACATCTATGATAGTCCATTGCTGGACGTAGGCCTCTCCTATTAACTATGCGTATAGACGCATTTGGAGGTAAATGCCCATAATCGCCACGCTGGGCAAGCGGATTGGCGATCGCAGTAATGTGTCCACTATGATGACGCTGCTGCCCATCATCACTCGTTGACTAATTGAATATAACTTTGAAATTGAAGAGGTAGTAGTTTTTTACAACAGGTACCAAGTAGTACTAATTCAGTACTAAATAATGCAATATGGATCGATCGAATTCAGGATCTGGTCCCGCCATTATAACGGTTACGAGCATTCGGTCGTTCGTGTGGTATAAAATACCTACGTATAAAAACGAAGAAAAGATCCCGTGTAAATAAAAGAGACATGGCGATCCTACTCGCATGATAGTTCGCCGCTGCAATAGTTCATAGTTGCCTCGCTCGCGGTGAGACTAGTGCCTGAAGAGCTCGTTCCCACTATGTCGACTGTCGGGCCGATTTTCAATTCAATCGTGTGTCGGCGTCACTGTTCCCACTATCTAGGTTGTCGGGCCGATTTTTAATGGGACACCCCATTAAAAATCGGCGTACTGTTCAATTGGTGGCAGCGATGCGCGGGCGTCTGAGGGGGTGCGGGCGGTGCGGCGCGGGCGGAGGCCTGGCAAAACGGACGACATTTTATATCGACTCCGACACAAAATCGTTGTTGGACGACTGTGAACAGCATAAGTATAAAATGTTCTGCCACCGATCTGGGCCGAATAAAAATCGGCCCAGATCCAACATAGTGGGAACGAGCTCTTAGACACTGGTCTCACCGCAAGCTACTAAGCAATGAACTAACCGGCTATAAACACGAAAAAAAGATACACTCTCATGTAAAAAAAGAGAGACACGGCCCTTCAGCCCTTCACAACATTGGCCGAACATAGGAGATCATACGGACGCAGCTATACAAGTTCTAAAGCGGCGTCCCATACGATCGCCCATGTTCGGCAACTGTGGAGAAGGGCCTTTATACTTCACGTTCTGTCCGCCCGTCTGTGTGTCCGCTTGTCTGTAGCCAGGTTGTTATTTTATGAGCTGTGATAGCTAAACAGTCGATTTTTTACAGATATAATGTTAACATATTCCTGTTGCCACAGATACACCACACACCACCGTACAACACTATTAGGGAATATTTCGCACTTTGTGTAGGAGGCACTCCAGTTGGCGTATTGCATTATGACTCTCGCTTCCACCTGTATAGGTACTAATGGGAGCAAGAGGCAAAACGCAAATACATGTGAAGTATCAGCATAAGCAAGCAGTCATAATGGATAGTGTCATAATCAGGGTCCGGTTTTATACAGCAATAATTTACAAGCGGCAGTCTCTTTATAACTTACTTTGCTAAAAAGAGACTGCTGCTGGTGGTAAAAAGAGATAGAAATATTCCCAAATGTTCTGCATGACTAAAAAGACTCTTTTTCCATACCTACATTTGATAAGAACAAGTCTTTTTAATTCTAAAATTTGACAACTGACCTTTTTATAAACTTTTTGTTAGAAGATATTATGTCTTTTTAATTCTTAGGAGCGACATGTCAACTGACCGTTTTCAAATAAACCCAGTGACATCACAGGTAATTCAGAAATAGAAAACGTACGTACATCTCTTTTTGACACCGAATTTAATTGGCAAGCAAGATAAGGATAGTTGTATAATAAATATTGTACTATATCTATGCTTTAGTAAGGACTAAAGCATAGATATAGTCGTAGTATGACACTCGAGCGTTTTCAAATTAGGCCAGTTGCACCAAGGATTAAGGATCCTTGGTGCAAACTGGCGAGAGAATGTATCAACACCTTCGAGCTGCGCGGGTTTTTCGAACTACCCGCACTTGATCTTGATTATTCACTTCTAGGCTAGGGTTGTCACTAGGTCTACACACAACACTCACAACATCCAAAGGCTTTAAAATGGATGTTTCACCACGCTTACATTTGTAAATCACGGGATTCCACGCGGATGAGATTCCTTGCCCCTCATTTTGATTAAAATTCCGATGTTTCTTAATTTCTATAGCTTCACGTACTTTTCGGCTATGATGTATACGCTCGGTTGAGAGGACTTTCGGGTTATGGAGCTCAATCCAGTGGTTAGGTCCGGAC
Organism: Thaumatotibia leucotreta; assembly: GCA_025490895.1. Classification (NCBI taxonomy): domain Eukaryota; kingdom Metazoa; phylum Arthropoda; class Insecta; order Lepidoptera; family Tortricidae; genus Thaumatotibia; species Thaumatotibia leucotreta. Next base: position 665 of record JALPQI010015715.1, on the reverse strand, counting down.
TCCAACAAATGCTCGGCCACAGCAGACTTATTAGTTTGACGCTTTTTAACAGCCGTGATATGTTCCTTGACCCTTTCCGCTATGGTGCGTTTGGTTTCCCCAATATAGGAACTACCACAGCTACAATCAATCTTATAAACGCCCGGTGTGTGATAAGGTAAAACATCCTTAGGCGACCTTAGATGCCCTGCCACCTTTGATAACGGCATATAAACGGTTGGTATGGAATACTTATTTAAAAGCGTACCTATTTTGTCCGTTACACCCCTGACATAAGGCAAAAATGCTGGTCGCCTCGCAACATCTGGATGTTTCTTCCTCGGTGTTCGTCTGGGTTGCCGTCTGTTCATTATGTAGCCATTTCTCTTCAGAACCTCCTGAACGTGCGATAACTCAATTTCCAGAAATTCAGGGTCACAAAGGTCATGTGCTCTGTTCTTTAGAGAATTAACCACAGACTGAAGCTGCCGGGGGTGGTGGTGAGACAGAGCGTTCAAATACCTGTCAGTGTGTGTGGGCTTCCTATAGACAGTGTGCGCCAAAGAACCATCATCTCGACCTATCACCTTCACGTCCAGAAAAGGCAAACTACGCTCCGATTCCAATTCATATGTGAATTTGACTTTAGTATGAATGGAATTGAGATACTGGAGTAATTGCTCAAC